>OMKP01080057.1:0-22937 GCA_900302375.1 Bathygadus melanobranchus
GTTGAGATGTGCTGTTCCTAGTTTGCAGATGTTATATATCTCACAGAGAGGGTTGCGGTTGTTAGAGTTAGTGCGGCTAGTGTTCTAGCTAGCTACTCAGAGTGTGTCCCTGTTTTAAATGTAGAAATCAAATGGCATTTAGCTTGTTTGGTATATGTATGTATGTAGGTCACTACTTGTATATAGGTACCAACTTGTATATAGGGTCATTACTTGTGTATAGGTCACTATTTGTACATAGGTCACTACTTGTATTTAGGGTCACTACTTGTATGTAGGTTACTACTTGTATATAGGATGGTTCACTACTTGTGTGTAAGTCACGACTTGTATATAGGGGCACTACTTGTTGTATGGAGGTTACTACTTGTATATAGGGCCACTACTTGCATGTAGGTTACTATTTGTATATAGGTCACTACTTGTATATAGGGCCACTACATGTATGTAGGTTACTACTTGTATATAGGTCACTACTTGTGTATGGGGTCACTACTTGTATGTAGGTCACTACTTGTATGTAGGTCACTACTTGTATGCAATCCATAGGTCTCTATTTATACATTTAGCACCTTAAACTTTTTTTCTATTTTTAATTGCTGTTTGATATGTGACAATGTTCGGTTAGGATTGCCACTCAGTCGCAGTACTCGTGTGCAATGTGCAATGACAAAAAATACATCTAATTTTAATGCACATGTGAATTCACGCGCATGTGTGTGTTGCGATCTATGCCATGTGTTCTCCGTGGGGCGCCTTGTATTGGCGGCACGAGCACACACACACTGAAAGTGTGTGTGGGTGTTTAGATGATTATAGACACAAAACACAGACATGCAAAACACAAGCTATACTCATGAAACACACATGCGCACACACACACTAATATACACTATGACCTCACAAATGACTCTTATTAGAAGTTACAATTAGTTTAATAGTTGATAGTTACAGTTAAAGATCATTAAAGGAAATGTGGATATGTGGAAATACAATCAAAGGACGATGTGTCTGAACATGGGCAACTAAGATGTGTATTATCTCGTTCTATTTTACAATATTATTTCTGTTATGAAGACATTTCTATTGTTTTCATTATATCAATCGTCTTTCTAAAATATGGTTAATTATGAATGTAATGATCAATAATGAGCTCTGCCTCCTGAGTCCTGCTCATTTGTCTTTTCAAAACCATTAGACAATATGTTGATTAAATTCAGTTAAAAGTTGTCATTCAATGTTTTATTATAACAGCCTATTATATCTGAAAATTGTTAAATACTTGAGCCAAAAGCGAAATCCCAAGATCCCCCCAAGAGAAATAGGTTGCTTTTGATAACATGACGCTGTGCAGTTGAATCGCAACAGTTTCATTTTGATGCCAACTTTCTCCAAAATATATAGGGCCATTACTTGTATATAGGGTCACTGAGTTTGTAGTTGTTTGTGGACCAGAGCAGGCGGTACAATGCTAGCACACCAGTGCTCTCTTGAGTGTGTGTGGTGATGGCTGGTTTAATCTGTGTGCATTGATTAGATAATGCATCACAGGTGTGCAGCCTCACCCAGCCCCAGCCTCTAGGTGATGCTGCTTAAGGTCAGAGACATTGTCTCTGACCGAGGGCCACAGTTTACCTCTCGCTTTTGGTCGTTTTTGGAGTTTTGCGGTCAACAGGGTTCCACCCTCAATCCAATGGGCAGGCTGAGCACATGAACCAGGAGATGCTTTGCACTGTCCCGCCTCTCGCAACCCTGCTTCCTGGTCAAAACAACTGCTCTGGATTGAGTACACCCATAACACTCTGCCCAGTTCAGCCACCGGTCTCTGCCCCTTCCACTGGTGCTTGGTCCTGGACAACACTGGCAGCCTATCTGTCAGCTTTTATCCGGTAGGTATTTCCAGACAACTCTGTCCCTCACTTCAGTGGCAAGGTGGTCTATAAATGGCAGGAAGAGAAACAGCCACAAACAGCAATTAAATCAATTATCGCTTTGACACCGTACCTGTTGCATTCTGTTGTTTTTTCGTATGAGTGATCTAGACTTGTTCATTCCTCTACAGATGTGTATGAATTCAGCAGCACTCTTCTGCTTGTGTAGCTGGGTGCTTGTTGATTATGTCTTTGGCATGATGCTAGTTTCTACTTCGACGAAGACCATGTTCATGTTGAGATCATGTTGACATTCAATGTTGTCGTGGACCTGGTTGACATTAATCATTTTTTGGCCAAACAATTCGAACAAATTGAGTTGTTTTCACACAGTAGTTTTTTCGTGTTGAATAAAAACAATCCTGCACATATGTATTGACGTGAATTTGACAGTCTAATTCTTTAAATGTTTTTTGGGTTAAAGTTTGTCAGTAAACAAAAAAGATCAAGTACCGATGGCACACAGTGCATACTGCCTTTAACCTCATAATGGAATGAGGTGCGTACAGGTAGTTTATGCTTATTGTTAAGTGTCCTCACATTTCTATGCTAACAATGTACAGTATGTAGGGCACTGAGAAACTACACTCACTTTGATTGCAACAATTGTGAAACCAATAATCCAACAGCTTTTTTTAATTCTAAAATTAGTTTTACATATGATATTAATTGGACGTGGAAAATATCCAATGGCATGCAACAAATATAGGGCAATTATACTTTCCTGCCACCATGAAATAAATGAATGTTTAGCCGATGAGATAACTATCTAGAGCAAGGAGGAATATCCTACAGATACGAATTATGACGAGAAATATATTTACCCGGCTGAACAGTGGGTTAAATTAACCCTGTGATCCGTTTTACTAATGGACTTTATTCCAGAGAGACTGATAAGAGTCTGGTAGCTTTTGTGTAGATTTCATTGGGGTGTGCTATCGCTAAGTCTGCAATAGCTTGATTGGGTTTTCTTTTTACAGGAGCTAGCTACTTGCATCGTTCACTCCGATGCTCATTATATAACATGTTGTTTTGTCATTACAAGGGTTAGGGTTATTATACACTTATCTTAACACCTATTTTAAGTTTATCTCAGCAATAAACAAATATTTAAAAATATTTCAATATTGTAACCGAACACGTAGAAGCTAACATAAATGATGTGCATTTGTTTCTAAACCCTTAACTAACTCACTGTCTACAAATGTTCACTGGATGTAAAACAAGACTCACAAAACAAGATTGATTCATTACATTATTATATTTACTGCATTTTTCCTGCTTTAGCAAGGTACAGGTTTGTTCCCCCATGCCAATAAAACTGTTTTGAGTGGAATTGAATCAAAGTAGGAAAGAAGTAAGAGAGCAGGTTGAAAAGACAGTGAGCAGAGGGAGAGAGTACAGCAACATAATAACTAGGTGATTTAAAGAGATGATGGAATGAGTGAGAGAGGGAAAGAATGCAGTCCTTTGGGAATAGAGAGTGAGAGAGAGAGAGAGAACACAGTGATGGTGTGGAGGAGCTGTCACTAGAGCGAGAGAGAATTAACTGGTTTATAAAAATCTATCATCCTGCCTAATTCCCCCACGAATGGAGATATACAGTAGGTCTGACTCTAACAGGATGGAGTGTGTGTGACAGAGAGAAGGAGAAGAGAGAGGGAGGGTGTTCTAGAGAGCAGAATTCAGTTGATCTGGACTCCAAGGTAGACAGGAGAGGTTGCAGTTTTGAAGGATGGGGAGGAAAACTCGAAGAAAAGACAAGGGGAGAGAAGAGAGCAATCATTGCAATGAGGTGGTGTTGGCACTCGACAAATCAACCCTCTCACCGCTCAACAACTTCAAAACGCGGCGATCTTCAGAAAGCAAAGACTCTTCAATTGTTTTTTGATGAAACGTGCAATCAGCCTGATTGACTCAAGGAATCCTAACCCATTGATTGGACCCTAATCGATAACTCTGATAGACAAAGGATGGGATAGGACATCCAGTAGATGTTCTTCTCCTCCTGACACCTAACAGGCTTTTCATTCACCCGTCATTCATTAGGCTGATGCATGTTCCTTTTAGCCATTTAGCCAGTATGCCAGCACTAACTGGAAGCTGATAATTGCTAACAATTATGATTTCAATTATGTTGTTAACAAAATATTATTGAAAGTGTTAATCAGGCTATGCAAATCCTGACACCCGAATAGAAGCCAATGGGAAGAAAATCACAGCTCATTAAAGGAAACCGGTGCCAACAAGAAATAAATACCCACACAAGAAACTGAGCAAACGAACACAAAAGCCCACAGCACACACAGCACAAATGTAGCGGGGCTGTGTTTTTCCGCTGGCTTCGCATAAGACGCTGCTTCGTTCGACGCGATTCACGGAAGAAATCCCCCGTTTAAAATCGAACCAGCACAAAGCGTAACTCAGTAGGCCCTATTCAACAACCCAAGCAGCTGCTACAGAGCCATGGACACTCTCAGTTGACCTTGTGGCGTGAATCTGAGTAAACTATCCCATGCCTAACGTATAGGATAGCAATGTTTATCCTTTGTTGTATTATTTGAGGATAATCTTTCCTTTTAAAAATAGATTTGATAAAAAAAGGTTGAAACGGTCCTCTGTCTCCCCCACAGGATCGCGTGTGTGTGTGCGTCTCAGTGAGCAGGTTTTGGAAGCCTTCGTTCGTTGGCGCTTCCTTGGCCCACACAAACAGTCCACACGTGTGCTCCATGTGCCGAGTACGCTCCTTGAAAACTTCAGGGACAACGGCACAGGGAAGTGAGTCAGCGAAAAACACCACGCACACCGAGAGGTCTTCTGTCTTGTGTGCTCCGTAGTGAAAAAAAACCCCAAAGAATAGGCACTATTCACAGTTTTGTCATGTTTCAGAGAGCAGCTGTATTAAAAAAAAAGAATAATTACGACAAATATTTGTTCATTGGATGGCATTGTGCTGGGTCGTTTTGTGTGATGTTTCTCCTTCTGAATAGCTCATTTCTAGCCGAAAGGGTCAAAATGTACAACAGCGTGTGTTTGATTATGACTACATTAGCATAATGACTATATAATATAATAACTCACTGAGTTATTACGTTTGACTTACAAAATGAATGTACAATGTCATTTGCACTCGTGTGTGTGTGTGTGTGTGTGTGTGAAAGAGTTATTAAGCTTATTAGATGCATTTGGGGTACAGATATGCTAGATATGGTTGTCACGGCAGCCATCAATTCATGACTTGTTCTTTGATGACTGCGACAACTAAGACGTTTGTTAGAATCTACTGAACATCTAGATTCCGCAGGAAATCTAAAGGTTCCATGCGTTCTATTAACCGTAGCACATAGAACGTGGCCACATGCAAAAAAAAGATACGTACACTCACGCAGTAACTAAATAGCAATATGCATGCAGAGCAACGTCAATCTGTATCACACATAAACATAGTGTTTTGGAACTCGTTCGAACAAGAATGAGTCGTCCGTACGTCAGACAGACAAGACAGTTGACTCGTAGAAGGGGGAGCGTTGGAGAGGGAGAGAAAGTAAGCTAGGTCTTTCGAGGCAGCGAGGACTAATGGATTACTTCAACGTGCTGATCCCTGCAGAAAACTGATGGACACTAATGTGTGCGTGTGGAGATCTACCAAGCTTTCTTTCAGAGCTGCATATTTCACTTGTTGCCTGAGCTTTTAGTTTGTGTGTGTGTGTGCATGTGTGTGTGTGCAATTGAGATTCATGCTTCACTTGTTGCCTGTTTTCTCCCCTTCAAAATAAACGACGAAGCGTCAAAACATTTCTTACAGTTGGTTCGGAAATGTGTTCGTGTGCGCGCGTGTGTGCGTGTGATCGCATGCGTGCGTGTGATCGCGTGCGTGCGTGTGATCGCATGCGTGCGTGTGATCGCATGCGTGCGTGTGATCGCATGCGTGCGTGCGTGCGCACTTAAGTGACAGGGACCTAGATATAGCACCCTAAAAGAACAGACGACACTTTGGTACTTTGTTCCATTATGGCAGAAACACACATTGCTGTTTAATAATACATAGCGATGACTGCCACCTATCCCACTCTCTGCGTCTAGTTGACGGCTCGCAGGGAAAATACAAAACTACTATGAAAGGACGGGTTCAGGAAAAGAGGCCTTTGCACAACTTTAAACACACACATATACACACACACACACACACACAATATGCTGACACATCAAATCACACAAATGGATTGAAAGTGGCCATTTGTGATGCATTTTGTGGCCAGATTTGGCAGCGACTTTTCACTTGCAGATATGGGCTAATAGCAGCTCTTCACCGGTGAATACGTCACGTCAGGCCAGCTTGCACGACCTTCCTCCTTTTAGCTCGGAATACACGTTCAAAACCTCCTAGAAATAAAACCGGACCGGACCGATGGGACTCCCGTTTCTTCCTACCGTTGTTATTATTAACACATGCTCTCATTTATGTGACATGTTTTTATTTAAGGTGACTTCACGCGGGAGGATAAGACGATATAAATCCAACATTTGGGTTTATATATATATATATAGTATATATATAGACACACACACAAGACCTGCCCTCAGGTCACAACCATGGATGTATTATGGTCAACTTTGAGGAGGGACAGCCATGTATATTTGATGCCGAGAGACATACTGTTAAAACAACTGGCAAGTGTTGGAGAGAGAGAGACAGACAGACAGATAGAGAGAGAGAGAGACAAAGACAAAGAGAGAGAGACAAGGACAGAGACAGAGACAGGCAGAGAGAGAGAGAGAGAGATGGGGAGAAGAGAAGGGACATGAATTCATATTTAATCAGCGGGGCCTAAGGTTATTGGACGGTTAAGATAGCTAGTAAGTGGTGCAAAAAAAAGAGAGAGAGAGAGAGAAAAGGACACATGCATATTTCATCACAGCGAATCACAGTTAAAACAGCTGTGAAGTGCTGAGAACTGAGCGGGAAAACACACATGGGGCCAAACAGCTAAAGCGGATAGTGGCCAATTGACTGGACTTCTGGGGACATCGCAAAAATAGACACAGGGGGACACTTTTACTGAGCGCCACGCAGCTGGAGTTAGCCAGGGACGAGGCGCGCATCCATATTTCATAATAGAGATGCTGCTAAAATGCCTAATAACAGGTGGCACCAATACGGAGACACTCTGAAAGGAAAGAGAGAGAGAGAGAGAGATTGATGGATATGGAGAGAGAGAGCGCAGCGGTAATTGCAAATGGGCGATCTAAAGGCCGATGTCGGCAGTTTTGAATATGGACCGTTCGCCGGTGACATTTTTAGACAATGCTGAGAGGCTGTTATGCTGTTGACATCCGGATGGATCCATTAGGCCTGGTGTTCAGTGTCAGGCAGCGCTTCGCTAGGATGGCTGACTGTGGCAGCCAGCCAGAGCTCTATTCCAAAAGTGGGGCCTGCTACGCAGATGGAGCCGGTTACCACAGGTGTGGTGCTTTTAGTGATCTGCCATATAGTTTATTATAGGACTATGTACATTGGGTAATCTGATTGTAACGGAAGGAGTCTTGTATGCACCGTATGTACGTATGTCCTTTGATTTTCTCGACAACCGCTCATCCGATCGATGTCACGTTTGGCAGGTTTATTGCTGAGGACCCGAGGAAGTGTGGCGTGAAGTTGTTTGGATGAGCAGCTCGATCGGAGGCCAAGTAATCGGCCCGTACAGAACAGCTACGCTTTCAACGGGCATTGCACTAGCTCATTTAAACCTACACTACGTATGTTTTGCCATTAGCGGCCTCTAGTGGCTGTACTTGTAGCTACAGTTATAACTATATCGTTTTGAGACGACAGTTACTGTCGAATGAGATTTTCCCAAAAATCAAGAAGTGGACCAGAATAAAAACGATTTATCAAGAACAATTATCTGATGGGAAAGTGTTATGGTCCTTTTACATTGAACGCAATAGCTTGTTGCAATCATTTCCCATGTCGATAAAAGAATAAAAACGTCATGGAGCCGAATGGGACCGTACACCTACGACGCAAATAAGGTTTTATGAAAAAGCGGGTTTATATTCCTCCACGCTCGTTTTGCTTTTTGAAGCATTATTCAAATAAAGCATTATCTGTTAACCAACTGAGCTGGTTCAAAAAGTAAATGGGGAGAAACAACGACGTCGACCAAATGTCCTATTCTGAAACGTTACATGATGGCACAGCGGCACTAATACATTTTTTGGAGATTTTTACACATTTTTCTTACGGGCAGCGATATTACCTGGTATCCACGTGATAAACGGCCGCAGTCTTGAGCCCTGCAAGCTAATGTTTACGTATATACACTGCCGCGGTATGTGAATATAGGTGGCTTGTGATAACATGACGGTGTGCAGTTGTAGGGCGACAACCTCAGGGTGACAACCTCATTAACTGACGTCTCCAAGCTTCTTCTTGTCATTTACTTCTGACGTGCCTGCATGTGAAATAACCTTCATTCTTGAAACACATTATATTTCAGATATATTTGTATTATGTAGTGAATAGATGCCGTAGTTGTGGTAAAACATAAGCTTATAGTGACAATGTGTATATTTTATATTTTAGGCACAACACATTGTTATATTCGATAGCCTTGCTGCATTTTTGTGTTTATTTCTATTAAAAATCTCTGTTCGAAATCTGCAGTTTAAACAATCATATAACAGCACAAATACAATTTTTCCACATTTATACACACACACACACACACACACGCACATATTTTCACAATGGATAATGCAGTGAGAAGACAGGAGTTTCCAGTGCATGCCCTTATAAGGTCGGTGCCACTGTGTGGCCTTTGGGATGATGGATGTTCCAGTTTCATGGCTTTTATTCAGTCAAAGTATTCAACCATTTATTACCCATATTAATCAACCTATGTGACCTTGGCTATTGCACAGGTCTATGAATGCCATAAGGATTAGCCTTTGCCATGTACGATGTATGTGATTATGGTTATTTATGTTGGTGTCCGTGTGTTTTTTGGTGCAGGTGTGTGAGCATATAAACATGCCCATGAGCTGTAATGTATGTTCAGTGGGCATGTTTAGACATGTTTTTTGCTGATTGCTGTATGACTCTATTCTATTCTGTGTGTGTGTGTGTGTGTGTGTGTCAGACAGGTTTGCTGGACACATACTGTGCTTGCTGTATAAGTTTTTAAAGTGATTTTGTCTGCGAGTGTGTAAAGCTGAGAGGGAATGAGGTCTTATTGCTCTGACAGGGCAATGAGCCACTGAGACAAGATGAAACATATTTATTGTGCTCCAGGCCAGCTTGTGTGAGTGTGTGTGTTCCATGCTGATCTTCTCCGGCCATTTCAGCCAGACACACGCACACACACACACACACACACACACACCTCTCTCTGGAGCTATCATGGCTTGTGTGCTGACAACATAATTGGCTGGCCTGGCATTTCAATTCAGTACTGTTTGATTGCTGTGGGCTAGCTCATCCTCTGCTCTGTTAGCCCCAGCTGCTAATAATCCAACAGAGACAGACAGAGGCAATAGCAGCACTTTCACTGGCCGGTGTTATCGCTGCCCGTGGATGCCATTCAACATTGGGGATTGGGAAAGAGATAAAAGGGAATGTTATTTTCATTATAATGTTGTCAGCGAGTGGCTTCTTCATTTCTGTCTTTCATTGTTGTTGTAGCCCCCTTGTCTGTATGTTATCCCCTTTTCACATTTAACACATTTTTCCTTAAATTAAATATCATGAAATATGTTCTTTTCCTTCCAATGCATTGATCAAATCACTTGTCTACTCTTTCTACACTTCCTGAATACCTGTATTAAAATGACAACCACTGTCCTTTGTATAGAAAGTACTCTGTATGCTATATGCAAGGTTTAACTGTGTTACTTCTATATAGAGCTGTCCCATAAGAGGACATACCTTGCCTGATGACCATGTCTTGAGCAAGCCCAAAATGGAGAAATGGCAGGCCTCATGCAGTTATGAAGTTAGGAAGCTAATGCCAATGGTAAGCTCCTAGTTCCTATCGCAAGTGAGTTTTAGTATCAATAAGGATTTGCATAGCTATAGCACGCTAATTTCTCCCCACATGCAGTTTGTAATTTACCATTTTTTTTATTTTATGATTAGAAATCTAAAAATGTGGGTAAAATGATGGGAGCCAGTATCTCTCACAAAGACTCAGAGTAAAACAGTTTTCAGGATGTGCTAGTGTCAGCCAGGAGAACAATGTTAACAGTCCCCTGGGAAGACCACTTGGACAAGGTCTTTGAAAGGAAGCACGATGCTGTAGTGATGGGTTGTTTGCGAATGAGTCACCTCTAAGAGCCGACTCTTATAGGTGAACTATAGGAGCCGACTCACCTTTCTGAAGAGCTGAAAGAGACATTGTATTGTTTTACATACATGTATATTAGCCTTATGTCCAGCCACGCCATGGATAATTTTATCCAACAAATTGAAATACTACCCAGCATATTGTAGAATAAAAATGCAACTGTAGTCATTCCAGTGCTCCTCCAATAACAGGTTTATTGCAGAGTAGTTGTGTGTGTGGTGATGGCTGGTTTAACCTGTGGACATCGATTGGCCAATGCACCACAGGTGTGCAGCCTCACCCAGCCCCAGACTAATCAGCCAACCATGCACACTTCACAGCAACTATATTCCCATTCATCATCACATAAAACTAACAACCAATCCAATATTAACACATTCGGTAGGAAAATGTTAATACACAAAGAGCCATTTGGGAGCTGAAAGAGCCGGCTCTTATTGGTGAGCTGAGCCAAATGATGCCGACTCACTGAAAAGCACTGGAATGCCCGTCACTACGATGCAGAGTATGAGGGACTGGTCAGCCACTATCAATAAGCCAGATGGACAGCAGGGGGTCTACCAATAGAGGGATGCAGAGCCATTCACAACACCACCAACAGGTGATGAGATCCTCAAGATGGCTATGGCTCAAGAGAGCGGTGCCATGGGGGACAGTGTAGCTAGCAAGCCGTCTGGACACAGATGAGGGTCTGATGAGCCTCAGCTGGCTGTCCTGTAGGAGGGTGTATGATGTTGAGAGACCTGAATACCTGATGATTCCAGGAGCACCACTGCAGACGTGTGCAGAAGAATCAGTCGTATTTGCACAGGGATTCCGTACCAGACTTCTCTAAATTGACTTAATGGTAAGGACTGCATTTATATGTAATGCTTTTCTGGCCACTCAAAGTGCTTTAATGCCTCACATTCATTCATTCATCCACACGTTCATACACTGATGGCAGTGTCAACCAACCATACAAGGGAAAAACACTCAAAACTTGGCTAGAAGGAGCTGGGGATCGAACCAGCAACCCTTAGGTTGCCAGCCAAACTGCTACCTACCTCCTGAGCCACTGGTCTGGTCTATATATATATATATATATACATTGTATATATGATATATATTGAAAAAGGGAGTTAGTGACGTCTTAGTGCGGATAATGACAAAAATGTGTTCTTTTATACATTCTTATTTCTCAATATTTATTTGTGAGTATTACTAAAATGACTTTAGGATTGTTATTGTCGCAAACCCGTGGAGCTCGCACTCCAGTGCTCTGCATGCACACGCTTGAGCAGGCCACTTACTGGCCAAAGGGGCCAGAAATGAGTACATAGTACCTTTAAAGGCGAAATCAAACATTAGGGCAGTCGTTCCCAAAATCAGTCATTTACACAGTCCAAAACAAAATATTTGCCCAATAAAATAATTGATTGATTGATTGAATTGATTGCAAAAGTGTCTAATTTGTATGTATGGCTGTGGCCATCTTGCCAGGTGATGGTCAGTAGGTTGCAGCGGTGATTATGATACAACAGTCGAGGTGTACAACAGTAACCATGTCGGTCAGTAACCAAAAGAAAAAGGGAGGAAAAGTCTTCATTGCACAGGGTGTATTAATGCATTTCATCCAGGTAAAATTACACTTGCATAAGGCAAACCAGACGTACCCTGAAGCCAGACTGCAGATTTGGTAATGAGCAGTCTTTTCAATGAGGACTGCATTACAGGATGTTTTTGAGGGAGGACAGTCGGTAGTTAGTCAGTTAAAGCCCTGGAGAAACCGTTGTTTTATTTGAGCAGCTACTGACCACTGTTCTGTACTATACTGTACACCGTCCCTATTCCAGCATCTGCATCGCTGCTCATGAAGACGTAGGGAAAGAGGATGCGTATATGTCCCAGACACGTCATGTGTATGGATATGGATCTATTTATTATCCATGCTCTGTGTATTATTATTATTTATTATGTTGGTTATGTCATGATTACACTGACTTTTGCTGTCCCTGATTCCTCCCATGTGGCATGAACGCCACATTTACAGGATCGCAAGCTCACATGGACGATAGTGTGTTTACTTTTGAGCCCAAAACGTCCATGGACAGGATACCACATTTCTTTGATATTTTTAAAACAGCTTAATTTGTGAGTGTGAAGTGGTTTTAATGACATGATCAAATTATAACAAAAATAAGACTAGAGTAGATAAAATAGAATCAGAAAGAAAAAAAATACAATTATAACAATGGAATCTACAGTTGAAATCAGCAGTTTGGTCCAAACCTGTGGATACAGGCAAGATTAAGAGACCCTGCATTTTGGACATTTTATGTTGATTTTAATGTTTTGGTGCGTTATGCAAAGCAGCATTACCCGCAGCAAAGCACCTTGCATCCACTTCAGGTGCACAAATGAATGGCCAACGACGCCTCGACCAAGTGGCAGCCATGGCCGCCCCGTTTGTGACGCCCATGCGGAGGCGACTACCATGCAGTTCATCTAACAGCCTGTAGGTGGCTCACGGTGGTTGGATTGCCGGTCACCATTCTACGTCAATGAGAGAATTGTGATTGTCATTCTCGTGACATAAAGCAAATACATTTTGTCTTCATTAGGTTAGAATCTCAGTGGCTAGTTCATCTCCATAATATTCATTTTCAGAGGTTTGACAGTTTTAGTTTCAGTTTTATTTAATCAAAGAGTTAGTATGGATTTAATATGAATGAGATTTGGCCATAGACTACTGCGGGGTGGCCATTCAACTCAACTCAACAAAAAAACCTCAAGCAATGATGGCGCCCATACGATGAAATCTAGGGCTTCTTAAATATGGCCACGTCCATATTGTTTTTACAGTCTTTCCCCAACATACGGTATGTGGTTATTATTGGGATTTATTTCTATGTTCTGTGTTTGACAATAGTTCTGTGATTGTGTGATTTTCATTCGCTGCTGTTTAATTTATTGTTTTGTTCACTGTTAAAGCTTATTGTATGAGCTATAATATGTCATAGCTTGTTGGTACTGCTAAAAGAAAATAAATGTATTAAATGCATTTGTCAAGTATTGTTGCCTTGTATCAAGGGTGCAAACTAGTGAGGACCCAAAAAGGTCACAAAAAGGTTTTTTGGGCCTGAAATTCTGTGTTCGGTGCCCTTCAAATCAAGCAAACTCTATAAACACACACACACACACACACACACACAGCAGGCCACGTCTTGCAACAAATGTATGAAGTAGATTGCAACAGCCAGAAACAAAGTTTCAACAGCCTGAAAAATGCCAACGACCCATCACTGAAGGGCAGGACTAAATTCCGCCCTTTTGGTGTCATGAAATATTGAATGCAATTAATGTAATGTTGTTCAACCATTATCATATCAATGGTATCATTAAGTCATGTCATTTCAATATGAAAATGGGGCACGCTATACTCTACTGCGCTTGGTGGTGAAGTGCAGCCATGCTGCCATTCATGAGAGAATAGAGTGCCTAGTTCTTTTGGGAAACATGTCTATGTTTGCCTATTTATCTCATTAACGTAAATAATACTCATTACATTGAAAAATGCACTGTTAGTGATTAAAGTAATGGTTGTTGGTATTAGAACAGATTATTTTACTGCTTTCATGGGAGCTCAGACAACCTCCTGTTAGGAGCTCAGCTCCCACTGGCTCCTCTGTAAGTCGAACCATGCTTATAGAGCGATATAACTACGAATCCTGCTGGGATTTCCTTTGAGAGCCAATATCAACGGCAAATGCTGATAGTTATTATGCATCAAATGAAATGCAGATTACATTTATTGTTCAATTTGTGTTTGAGCGACCATGGGGCCAACTTACCCACAGCATAGGATTCCCATATCACTGTGGGTCACTCATAATGCACTGCATTTAGTACAAAAGTAAGTTTGATTTCCGCTGGGAATTTTCATTAACAAAATAAAATACAACCCCGTTAGAAGAACCATGGTTGGTAGTCCCACATGTAACAGGAATTTACCATAAACAAGTCATTTATTTACACTGTCAAACACGGGACAGCATTTCTTCATTCATTACAAGCTTCACTGAAAGAAGGACCTTGTGTGGATCATTTTAATATATCTTCCCCCATTTCAGGCATGAACCCCTATCCCTCATGAATCATTTGTTGCTATCGTAGAAAATGATTGTTTTCATTTGTGGAGTTTTACCCGTGAATTAGCAGAGTAACGTGATATGCGCTAGCTTAAATATTTTCGCCGTGACACCTGAGGTGAGCGGGGCTCACACTTGTCTTCTCCTTGATGTGTAATGCTGATGTAGAAATGTTAGATAGGAACTTTTCATAGCTCTTTATGAGAGATTAGTGTTGCAACGGTGTGGAAATGTTCACACCGGTGGGTGTTCTTCTGAGGACACCACGGTTACTGTTAACACTAAAAAAAAAGAAGGAAATTCACAGTGCATATCTTTCCCTGTCTGAATCGGAGCCTGCGGAGACCGCAGGGAAAACGATTGCTACCTGTTGTTTTCATGCTTATTAAATTACTATCTCATTATTATTAGTAGGCTTTTTGTATCTTTTGTCTTCATTTAAACGTTGAAATAGCTGCTAAACACTTTCATTATTAAAACCCTTCTTTATTAAAAACCATTAACCCCCCCTGCTTGCCACAACCTCTTATTTCTATGGCATCAACTTAGTGGGAGCACCTCCGTGGAAAACAAAATCCTGGGGAGAACCCTAGAACATTTCATAAATATTATTATTATTACAACCAGTTAGTTTAAAATCTGTCTCTGTCGGTCTTGCCAATCCTCACACTGGACGGCAGGTGTCAAAGTGCTGCCAAAGTATTCAAATAATGTCGTAATATCCGAATATAAAACTCATGAAGGATTATTTAGTTATTTGATTATTTGGCCACATTTTAATAAATTCATATAATGTTTTCCGATGCAATGTTAAATCGTGTTCGTTGTAATCGTGTCTGTCTATTTATGAATCGCCATCCAAGCGCGCAGAGCGCATCACACACAGGAATGCATGAATCACTGATTTATGCATGATGTTTACGTGATGTATGTTTACGTGATTGGAAACACAAGCAGGGAAACACAACAACAACAACAACAACAACAACACAGAGACAGGGGCGTGGTTGTGACAGCAATGGCACATTCAAAGAGCACAAACTCCAGGGACTACATTTCACTCGGAGAGACTGAATGATAATCCTGTGATTCGTGGCAACTGGTGAGAATATCAACACAATAAAGTCCACCATATAGGATCAGATTTTAAGCAGGATTGTCAGGACGTATATGATATAAATGATATAAAGCGTATACACCCCAGAACTGTGATTTGAGGTTCTGTTTAAAAATCTGTTTGGGAATGATGCACAGGTACAGAGAGTTTTGCTTTATCTTTGTTTACATCTATTGTTCATTTATCACTTAAATAGAATATAAATATAATAGAAATATAACTTCTTTATTGTACGAGTGAAATAAAGTCTTATTAATCCCTTTGTTACCTTAGGAGCACAGTGCTCACCGGGAAAAACAACAACGCATTTGTTTCTAACAAATTATACTCAATAGCTGTTAAATCCTACCTACAGCACTTTACTGGCTTTTCATTGTATCTGCACGTATTATATATTCTCTACCAGTGGTGGAAGAAGTACTCAGATCTTTTGCTTAAGTAAAAGTAGTAATACCACACTGTAGAAATGCTGTTACAAGTAAAAGTCCTGCATTGAGATTAAGTAAACTTAAGTAAAAGTACAAAAGCATCAAAATATACTTAAAGTACCAAAAGTAAAATTACTCATTCTGCAGAATGGCACTTTTTAGACAAATTCATCATTGTTATGCTAACGGGAATGCTAACCCGGCAAACTCCCCTTCTAGATGCACAACTCGTCCAACACTCTGTTAGACAGACAAGCGCTAATTCACAGATCTCTCTGTGTATTGCTTTACATACTGCTGGGTAGCTTGTGCCCCCTGGGGACCAATAAAGTCTTATTGATATAAAAATACCATCATTTATTTCTTGATTATATTTTATATGGTTGATTTTAATCTGCAAAGTAACTAGTAACTAAAGCTGTATGTAGTGGAGTAAAAAGTACAATATTTGCCTCAGAGATGTAGTGGAGTAGAAGTATAAAGTAGCATAAAATACCTCAGATTTGCGTACATATGTACTGTTACTTTAATGTTATTTTCCACCACTCTTCACCGCAGGTTTAGCCTAATTCATGACAGCATCAGTTCATATTCTTACCTCACCCATGTCAAAATGAAAGAGCACAGACCCCTGTGTGTGTGTGTGTGTGTGTGTGTGTGTGCTTCAGTCTGCTCTAACGAAACTATTGACATTTGATCACAACCTATGGAGGGAAAGCAAAAGAGAGAGAGAGAGAGACAGCTGGATGACACACAGACAGCAATGACAAAAATGATGGACAGAAATAGGCTCCCAGAGAAGCAGACGGAGGAGACAGCTGATGGACAGACAGCGACGCTGTGCGAGGGACAGGCAGACGTGGTATATACCATCGCTGGACAGAGTAAAGCACGGCGTGTGTGAAGTGAATTAAAGAGCAGAAGTAGGACAGCGGAAGGTCCGCGTGCGTGTCGGTGTGTACGCTGTAAAACAGTGCTAAGCGCTGCAAAGTGTTGCAAAATTCATCAGGTTTGTGTGTTCAACAGGGCTGACCTTAATCCTGCAACGCTGTCTTCTTCGCTCAATTATGTACGACTGGATTCAGATATGAATATAGAATCACTTCTCACCACATGTAGAAATGTCAAGACAGAATGTCAAACGAAACGCACACCCATGCAAACACACACACACGCTGATGAAAGCAACTGATTTCAAACGCGCATTCACTTAGAAAATAAGAGTCAGTTGATACACGACTTGTCGGCTAACCTTTGTCAAACACATGTTGAAGCCTACGTGTGTGTGACACCTACTCTCACTGCATGAGTATAATCAGCCAGACATACAGAGAGAGAGAGAGAGAGAGAGAGAGAGAGAGGCAGAGAGAGTCAAAGTTGGGTTGAGTAGAGAAGATGAAAACGAGATCATTGTGGGAGGGAAAAGGACAGGGTCAGTTGTAAAATATTAACAAACCCTGCCACTTCTGTTCCATTACATTCGCCAATATATCAGGTGGCCATTGGAGCGGAGAGGTGTCAGACAGGCTGACACAGTCAGAGCAGAGAAACAAGAGTGGAAGTAGAGGAGGAAAAAAGTGTGAGATAGCAATATCCAGTCGTTCTGTCTAAATCCGTCTATCCATCTAACTTCCATCCGTTCATCCTTCCTTCCCGCTCTTCCCTCCTTCCTTCCCTGCGTCCTTCCGTATAAGCTTATGTCCTTCGCTCAACCCATCCGATGGATCCGAATCTGCATTTAAGTCTGTGATGCATAATACTGCATTAACAACAGCACATTGAAAAGCTACCGAACTTTCATTTCATTAGTACTAATGAAATGCTTTACTAAAAAGACAGCAGGTTTATATATCTACAGGCCTACTTCAACTAGGATTTTGGAACAGTACAACAGATTCAGAGAATATATACCTCCCAAGGTCGTATGAGAAATCCACACGAGATTGATGTGTGATTGCTGCTCGTCCAGAATTTCCTCCAGCAATTTATTCAGACTCTATTAAATATAATACTTTCATCTGAACATCCGAATCCAAGTTACAGTTTATTCAGATACATGTCAGGGAGTAAGTAGGGCATAGGTATTATTAGCATGACTAATGTCAAGATATGGACATTGAGAATCAAATCCAAAACCAGACCAGGGTTTGACTCCCAGACGACACACAACACTACGCCTCCTAACTAACTAACTGACTGACTAACAACTAACTGACTGACTGACTGACTAGCAAATAACTGACTGACTGACTAACAAATAACTGACTAACAAATAACTAACTGACTGACTAACAACTAACTGACTGACTAACAAATATCTGACTGACTGACTAACAAATAACTAACTGACTGACTGACTAACTAACAACTAACTGACCGACTAATTAACAACTAACTGACTGACTGACTAACTAACAACTAACTGACTGACTGACTAACTAACAACTAACTGACTGACTGACTAACAAATAACTGACCAACTAACTGACTGACTGACTGACTGACTAACTAATAACTGACTGGCTGACAACTAGCTGACTGACTAATGAACAACTAACTGACTGACTAACTAACAACTGACTGACTGACTAACTAACAACTAACTGACTGACTAATGAACAACTAACTGACTGACTGACTAACTAACAACTAACTGACTGACTGACTGACTAACTAACTACTAACTGACTGGCTGACTGATGAAGGTAAAAAACTTTCTGGAGGTAAACCCTTTCTAGAAGCTAAAACCTTTCGGGAGGTAAAACTTGACATACTCCTCAAAGGACAACTTCAACTCCTCTTCCATTCCCCTAGGGGGGAGGAAGGTAGGCAGCTTTGAAGTGATAATAGCCAAGTCTCCCTTCTCTCCCTCCTCTCTCCCCCTCTCCCCAGCTCTCTGTGGATATACAGCCACCATGACAGGTCATTTGTTATCAAAATTGCTCTCACATCGCCCCCACCCCCCTCTCCTTCTTCCTCCGTTGCACAGTTCTGAAACTCCCCAGCCCTTCTCATGTGCTCTCTGACACGTTTTCCTCGTCTTTTGCTCCCTCGCTTTCCACCGCTGCGTCTCTTGTGGTCTACTTCTCCGGCGCCCTCTGACCCGGCCTCCGCTATTGGTCACAGTGGGGTAGGGCATTGTGTCCGGCGTGGTGTGTGTGTTATTGACCATCCATGGGTGTCCGGCCCGTGCACAGTCACCCACACGCGACCCTTGCTCGCTCACCCTTGCGAAAGGTGGACACGCACACACACATACACGCACACGCACGTACACGTACACACACGTACACGCACGCACACATACACGTACGCACACATACAGTGGGGCGGCAGTAGCTCAGGAGGTAGAGATGGTTGTCTGGCAACCGGAAGGTTGCTGGTTCGATCCCCGGTGCCGCCTAGCTAATTGTCGATGTGTCCCTGAGCAAGACACCTAACCCTAACTGCTCCTGACGAGCTGGTTGTTGCCTTGCATGGTTGACACCGCCGTCGGTGTATGAATGGGTGAATGTGAGGCAATGTAAAGCGCTTTGGATAAAAGCGCTATATAAATAATCCATTTTACATACACGTACACACACACCACTTGAAAACCAGAAACAACAAACACACACTTGCACACACACGATGCAACTGATGTTGACAATCAAGTAGTGATACATTTTTCCATGACATGTCACCTTTGATTACATTTTAGAATTCATATCATTATAATGTACATCTAATCATCGTTTTGGATGTAATTATGGATACATGCTTTTTTAATATCTATTATGATTCTAATTCGATTGTGATTTTGAGATTTTCTGATAGTTTGCTTCTATGATAACCCTTGTTTATTTAATGTATACAACTAAATAATGTTCAATAATAATCCGAAATATATAATGTATAATTAAATACCACCTCGGCTAACTTACACAAAGCATAAACCATTTACACAAAAGAACTACTCAAAATGACAATATTTCGTACACACTGGACCATTTTTCTGTAGATCGGTATCAGGTACAGACATGACATTTCACATACAGCTTCCTTAATGACAGCTTGAAAATGTTTTAGATATCTTCATTTTCATTGTATGATAGATAGATAGATAGATAGAAGCTAAGGTGTAGCATCCTCCCACACAGAGGTTCAATTATGTTTGTGGTAGTTCATCACTAAAAACAGCCACAATTAAAACATTGTGTGCATGTATATAGTGTTTCCTGGACAACTACATGAAAAAAAGCAATATTTTGAAAAGCCTCTCTGTTTCGCCTCTCGATTACTTATCACAGAAAGAAAGTCAACTCAACTTAACTCCAGCGACCCCAAGAAATGACCCAAAAAATGATACAATGATTTGCTCCCTAAGTGACGGTTTCTATGCTCAAACCGTAGATAAAAGCACTTGTGCACACAATAACAATCATGAACACACACACACGATCGTCTTGGGCGGGTGCTAAGCCCCAGATGCAGCCACGGTGCAAAATAGTCTCGACATCCCTGCAAAAGAAAACAGTGTAACACGTTGTCAGCGTGTAGGATGCTAGCTCAGAGGTTGTTGTTGTACTTTTAGAAAACGGTAGCGCACAGACAGCAGACGGGGAGGAGAATTCTGACTGAAAATTGTGGTGTGGAACACGGGGAGAACATACAAACGGCACACAAGAAGGCTTGGAACCCAGGGCCTTCTTGCCACCCTATCACCATGTAATCACCATGTAATACAGGAGCCAGGGCTGCTGGGTGGCCTTCAACATGTTCTAGCCCCAAATCCCAGCAGCACGATGAGCCAGTGGGGCTACCAGGACCCCCAGCGTGAGGAGCCAGAGAAGGCTGAGTCTCCTTCTGTTGTTTTGGGCTGATGTTTTGATGCGATGGGGGTCATCTAAATATACGACAACTCCCTCACGATTTCATTAAATTTCCTCCACCATGTCTGGTGCTGTGTGTGTGTGTGTGTCTGTGTCTGTGTTTGTGTGTTCTTACTGGCTGTTCAGCTGTAGACCAAAGACAAGAGGGCATTAGTCAACTGACACGCCTCTGAAAGGTTATTCAAGTGACGCATACAGCAATGATCTTCAGAATATTCTAGGTCAAGAGCCCGAGCACATGCAGGGAAATATTTGACGAAAAGGGACTGTATAGGATGTGGTTCAGTGTTTACAACTGATACTGTTTTGAGCAAGCTGTGTGCACAGCGCAACTGATTCTCTGTATGACACAGACAAACGGCTACATCCACAGCACAGTAACACAACAAACACTTCACCCACTGTTTGTAATATGTTGTATGTTTACCACCACATGCTTTGGTAATGAGTTTTAATCTCTTTATTTGCGGGTACTAACACCTGCTCAAGGTTTTTTTCTTCCAGTTAAAATAACAAACCAACAAACTAAAGACAGTAAACTAGCCGCCAGAAGTAGTCATCTGGAGTTTGCATTCCTTTAAAAGCACATCTCTGTGTTCATGTAGCGTTGTTCTATTAGCAGGTATTTAAGTTCTGGCAGCGACAACAATGTGTGTATCTCCTTGTGCCAGAACTTAATAGCTCGCAAGGGTGAAAACGTAATTGTAATCCACACTTCAGTTGGCTCAAAGTGTAGATCCACTGGACTGCCAGAACCACTCAGCACCATAAATAACAATGGCATACCCACATTGCATCCTCCTTCTATTCCTGCTGGTATCTCTCAACATGCATACAAATGTCTTATCAGCAGTAGTTATGTCAAGAGGTAGAACTTGTAATGCAAACAGAGGTGCCCGTGTATTTAATGGGCGGCTCTGTTCCACGCACAGTGCTTACATACGGTTCTAATGAAATTCCGGCCCGGGGTCAAGTTGCTCTCTGCGTGTTCTACGACTCCTCGTATATGGATGTAGGCTTCTCGTTAGTTCTCAACACTCCCATCTCTGAAGACATGCAGGTCGGTCTAATTGGGGATGTTAAAGCTGCCTGTAGGTGTAGGTGTACAAATGTGCAACCCCGCAATGACCTGTGGTGGCCAGCGTTCGGGTAGTTTTCTGTAATAAGCTGAAATAAGTTCCGGGCTTTATGGCTCAACCGGTATCTTCAGAAGGATCACAGAAAAAGTGGGCAGTGAAAATGGAAGGGTCGATGGATGCGCTCCACTCACAGTAAGATTGGATACTTATATATAAATTACTTTTCTATCTTCTATCTTCTATTTTTGTATCCATCAACTTTTTTGCCTTTTTGTATTACCCACAGGGCAGAAAGAAACGTGCGTACGCGTGGTATATGTGTGTGTGCACGTGTTTTCCTTGTGTGTGTGTGTGTGTGTGTGTGTTATGTATGCGTGGTCATCTATGTGCGCGGCGGTACACACAGCGGCCGCCGGTCACACAGACGGCGCCGTCGTCTTGGCGTTGGTCGTACTACCTCTATTGATTCCATGGCTGATGTGATCATTCGTGGCTGATGAAATCGCCGTAGACGCCATCATCGTACGGCTTATTTAAACAGCTAGGCTAGGCCGTCGATGTAATCATGGACTTAATGACGCGTGGGCTCGTCCGCTGTCTCACCGCTTCACTTCTACTACAATCAGGACGGGCTTTAATTAAAAACCCGAATGGACAATCAGACAACGCTTGAATACAAATGTCACTTTTTTTCTGCCCCATGCTTTTCCAGTGGTCTACCTCGATTTATTAGACCCGCCTGCCCTCCGCGGTTTCTGTCGTTCTCGAGCGGTGGGAACTGTTTGCACCGCAGAGCACGTTGGAAGCCGGGGGCCCGGGCCGGTTGTGGTCTGTTGGTGGTGGTCTAACTATCCAGGAGATGCTCAGGTGCCGGCCCCAGAACCAGGTCATGTTTTAAGGGCTGTGGGGGCACTTAAGAGTGAAGCAGAGCAAGCTAAAGTGGTAGAACCATGGCCCAAATGTTACATTTAGTAAACATTGGGCAATGTTATTTCAGGGCTAATGCCATAGCTTACATGGGCCAGCAGATATACTG
>OMKP01080058.1:0-10263 GCA_900302375.1 Bathygadus melanobranchus
AAGTCCAAGCGCTCAGTCCTGTCCTGGTCAGGGACAGGACCGAAGAGCAATCTGTTCTACTGCATGTTTTTGTTGTGGGGTTCTATGGGGGGAACCCGAGTGAACACGGGGAGAACATGCAAACTCCACACAGAAAGGCCCGGGAACCAGCCCCGACATGTTGCACCATGCGGGACTTGAACCCACAACCTTCTTGCTGTGAGGCAACAGTGCTATGCACTGAGCCACCGTGCCCCCTAAAACAAGCTAGTTCATAACAATAGAGAACGATATAAATGATCCCTTTAAGAGCAGTTGGAGCAGCAGTGTAACGACGACATCGTCTCTGGTCTCCATCGTGTTGTACCTCTTCTCTGTTAGACGAACGACATCCAGCACATCGGCCCTCCACCATTGTCAAACACTTCCTTAAATTAGTAGTAGTACAGTAGTCTACTGTACAGTTGTGTCGTGTCATCATCAGGATGTTCTAGACATGATTGTGATAATTGTTGTCCTTGTTGACAAAGGCCTGTAATAACCCCTCAGCTGTAATAACCCCTCACCTGTAATAACCCCTCACTTGAAAAAAATTCTCTCTGTATGTAGCTCTCTCTCTCTTCAACATAGGAGCTCTCTGTATGTAGCTCTCTCTCTCATCAACATAGGAGCTCTCTGTGTGTAGCTCTCTCTCTCTCTCTCTCCAATTATTCCACTCTGTGTGCTTCGGGCTTAACTCTGCACACCTGCTGTCAGGTTTCGTACGATGCAACCTGCGGTCTGCTTGAAATCCATTGGTCAGGCGAGGAGAATGTCGTCTTACCCGTAGTGGTCACTGGCACTGCTGATTGGCTCACCGGGTAGAGTGGGAGGAGCAACGGGACACTCCACAGGCTCTGGCCCTCGACTTCTGAAGTAAAATCAATGGAATCATGAATTACATTTTATGAAACGATTAATTTATGTATCGTTGATACATAAATACTCCCTAATGTACTACACATGTTGACTTTGTGTCGCTGTAAATATAATGAATAGACACTTGATGAGGTGTTCGGTAGGTTCATACGTGGAGCTCCGTATGCTCTCTGTTGACACCCCTCGCTTCTTGGAGGGCTGAACAGGAATCTATGGAGAGACAGACAGACAGCAGTCATGACCTCTCTAAAGTTCTGCATAACCGTTCTCAAAAAAAAAAGGGTTAGCAGCATCTTCACCTGAAAGGAGTGTCCAATGGAGTCCAAGATGGAGAACGAGATGGGTTCTCTTCCGTAGCGGCCCTGTGGTTCTATGCCTAACATGGGTAGAGCCATACACTTGGTGCGAGGTATCTTTTTAGGAACACTAAATGAGCCAATCTCCCTCCTGGCCACTTTCTCCTGGTGGATGGCCACGGTCTGGGTGAGACAAGCACAGTGTTTACTACCACACTGTATGAACTAAGACCCACAGTGTTTAACATGAATGTTCATGTGCAGTAGACCGGTCTAATAAATCCTAAATATGCTTCAGGCTACACATTGATTACTTTATTCCATAATCGAATAGAATACATTTTTTTATTAAAGCATTGAATCAGTGAATGAATACGTATTTAAAGAAAATACATTAAATAACAATGTATAAGATCAATGGCCAAACTGGCCGTTAAAGCAACCAAAGCTTTGCGATGTGAAAGCTCACCTGAGACAGGACGCTAACAGAGGCGCCCATGTCTATGATCTGCAAGGCCTGAGAATCCAGCAGCTTCATCACTGTTGTCGCCATGCTGTTAATCTGATATGTCACACTGGCCAACGCCTGGGTGGTAAACGCCTTGGTTTCCTCCAGAGCTTTCGCTGGATCCTCTGCCTTTGCCAACGTAGGTTGCACACCAAGGAGGTGATGACATGTTAGATTTATACTTAGAATATAATTCTTGCTGACAATAATGTGCTTAAGTAAAATAAGACTGAGATATTTCCGGGGACTCACTTCCAAGTGATTGCATTGAACTCACCTGGAGGTACTTCTTCTCGCAGTACTCTGCCACTTGGAAGAGATTAGTTTGGTTGTCCGCCAGACCTTTCCTTGCACTTGGCGCGTCTTGGAATATTTGCGTTATAACCTCCGATAAGTGTTTTAGTTCCGCCATTGTTTCCATACTCTCGCTATAAACTATTACTTTGTGATATATTTATTCTCAAGTTGCTTAACGACAGCTGCGATAATATTAGATTTGAGAACTGTCACTGGACCCGCGTAGCTCGGCTTCCTGCTGAATGCGGAACTGCCGCAAGCTAAAGATATTCACTTTTCAGGTAAAGAAACCAAATGCGTAAAGACGCCCACAGTCGTCCTCCGCGGGGAGCGCACTGCGCACATCCTGCCGCAGCCAAGCTAGTGACTAAAGGTTTTGTGCAGGCAGATGAAGGCAGTGCCGTTTTGCAGAAGTGTATATGTTATAGTTAGTAATAACCATTATTACTGAAGATTCAAGGCAGGTTGTAAAGTGAACGATCGTAACGCGTTCCATCCACTAGGTGTCAGTATAGACTAGTGAAAGATTCGCCCTGTGCAACGGCAACGTAATGTTGGTGATTGAATAATGAAGAAACGTTTATTTGAATTAACAGTAGCGCTCAAACGGGGGTATGACTACCTGTTGGCCTACTTTACCTTGACACGTAACACATTGCAAAAACTACAAACTACAACTACAAATTGTACATGAGAAACATGGACAGTTTTAATATAAATTGAAACCTGTATCCTTGTATCCCAGCTAAATGAAACCATTTAGCTGCGATACAACCAAAATATCATAAATCCTATGATCATATTACAAATCATAATAAAATCAGAAATAAAAAATAAAACACTTACATATTTGCTAGCCTGTAAACGGTAATCATTACACAAGAGATATGAATGCCATCTATTCTCTATCTACAAACGATCATAATCATAAATCAACGAGTAATATACAAAATCGAGACAGTAATGAAGGCATGAATACTTTTGGCACATCAGCACAACAGCTACTCCCTGTTTTATCAGCGCTATCCTCTATGATCAACGATAGCTAAACGCGTCAACATCTCTTATCATATCTCTTATTGCTTTATGGATCATCTATGTCCTCTCTGCATCCCATAATGTTTGAACTGCTGCTATGGGAAGACGACGAATGCACATTAACATTTCAATTCATTTTGTGATCTGCAGTTGTAATTATATTTCTTATTTTCGATTTTGAAATAAAGCCATGAGGAAAGACGATCAGAATCCAGACGAGAAATGTTATCTGCAGTGTGCACATGCATGGAAAACCCTAACCCTAACCCTACCAAACCAGTATACTTTCATATACACTGTCTTGATTCTGTCTTCAATCTTCTCTAAATTGTTACGTTCTCTCTGACAGTAAGGTGTGAATTATTTTATTCCTTGATGGCTATTTCTTTAGCTAATTCACAGCTTGGAAACTAGTGTTGAGACATTCCCTATCTGTGCCTCTACTTGTTTGTGGTTTGGCAACATTTCATCATAGTGCATCTGGTTGTATGTAGGCCTAGCGCGTTGGAGCTCCTACACTCTGCATTCATAGCCACCATGATGTAGGCTAGTTTTTTTGGCTTACCTTTCCAATACTGGGAACTGGCTTGCTCAGCAAGTCATGTTTAAAGGACTCCCAGATCTCAAGGCTGCCATACAGAGCCACCGTCTGCAGGGCAGGACTGAGACTGTAGGCCTGTTTCTACTATAATGTAGACCTTCACATCTCTCTCTCCAGAAACTGAAAGTAGGTCACTGTCTTTGGTGGATCGCTCTGTCTCTGTCTCTTTCTCTGTGTTTGTGTCTGTCTCTGTCTCTGTCTCTGTGTCTGTCTGCCTCTGTCTCTGTGTTTGTGTCTGTCTCTGTGTCTGTCTCTGTGTCTGCTCGACTAGAGCATGCCTTTAACAGTACACCTGTAGTGTCATCAGGTCTAGCTGTAACAAACAGTCTACAAACAGTGTATTTGTTGAAACATTATAATAATAAACTAATAAACTTAATTGTCAATCAATGATTGTTCTTTATTATTCTCTGGAGTTCATATATAGTCAGATATATAGCAGATCACATCATGACAATATTAATATATACAGTAGATGATATCATGAAACTATTAATATATACAGTAGATTAAATCATGAAACTTAATATATAAAGAAGGGTAGATCAGTAGATGATATCATGAAACTATCTACTGGTGGTGTGGTCCACACACACACTCTTTCTCCTTCTCATACACTCACACTCACCCACCTCTCTATCTGTCTGCAGCTCATGTGCTGATGGCCATCCATGTGTCTGATCTATTTCCTGTCTTCTGTGTTGCTAGATTGGATGCTGTGGGCGGCCATCGCAGGTCTATCACAGTCCACAGAGTTCTATTAGGGCTGCCGGTTCAATCACAGTGGAAACGATGACAGATGCATGAACACGTACACACACACAGCTCCCCCAGTAATTGAATCGGTGTGATTTATAGCCTTGCATATCACTGACTTTGAACCCAATTCAATTAGTTTGTCAGCGTGTTTGAGGGCCGCGGCCCCCAGGCACCTGCTCTCTCATTTCCTGAGACTGCAGAATCAAACCTTGTGTTCAACTGTGGACCCGTGTTATGTTTTGAAGCATCTCAATCTGTTGGGTGAAACGAAGTGACGTGATGACTTCTGCCATGATCTCATTACATATTTAATGAAAGCAGGGTTGTTTTCTAGGGTTATGTTAGGAACAAGTCATGGTAGCATTCAACAGTAAATGTGAATGGCAGCTCCCACAAGTCACCGTTACTATCCCTAGCAGGTGTTTTATGAATGCTGTATAATATGTTACGACTCTCCCCTCCTATAGAAGCGTTAACAAGATGAAGCAGACTGTTAGCCCAACAGGAGTGTATGTGTCAGGAACTGAGTACCGCCACAGAGATCTGTTTGCTAGTTCCTAGTTCCTAGTTCCTAGTTCCATGAGTCATATATGAGATGAGACCAGTCATGATTCCCTGGTATTCTGCAACAGTCTGGTTCCAGTCAATCGATAGGAAGTGTGAATGAGAAAGTAGCCTATTGTGTTGTCAATGTCACATGAATAAATGACCTTATTTCTGGACTATATATACTCCATGACTACCCTGGGAACCGAGGTTGTAGTCAACTCAGACCCCACCTATACGACTAATCACCTCCTGCGATCTCCTCTGATGATAGGGTTACATCTTCATTGTAATTGGGTTACTGTTTCATGTTCAATGCACTGGTGTTTATTGATGAAATCAACAAAACGACAAGCTTAAGAAGAGAGCGTTGTTATTTGTCAATGGTCACTGATGAATTCACTAGAGACCTCCTTTGTTAATCCCATAAGGCTGATTGGCACGGCCTGTTGTTGTTAACTGTAGCATCTCACATGTTGCTCTAACACTCACAGGGTTGGTGTTGATGTCTTCGCTAGAGGTCATTGATCAGTAAAGAGCCCAGTCAGCATCATTAAGATTTGAGATCTGAGAGAAACTCCTGATAATCATCAGAGACAAACTAATTTTACAACCTCATCATTGGTCCAATTCAAAGTCCTTCTTTGGGTGATAAAAATCAAATCTCGCCATAGGATATTATATGGCACATCATTAATTATTCCCTAGAGCTGTGGGTGGCGGGGTCAAGGTTTCTAGTTCAGATCTAGGTGCCTATCATGTCTGAAGCCTTGAATCACTGAGGAAGATGTGTGTTTGTGAAGCTTGGATGATAACATCCTTCTTCGTTGTAATGTTTTAGTCAGCTGTATTACTTGTTCATTCATTTGTATTCATTATTATTTTTTGTATGATTTTATTCAAATAAATGTAAAAGTTACACAGATCACACACACACACGAAGATAACTGAACCACAGATGAATGATATAGGCACAGTATTAGTTTTGAGTTCTACTTAAAATCGAAATGTAGGTGTGTCTATCACTCATATGAAAACTGAAAGTTTAGCTTCAGATGTTTAAGGCAAGGGAAGCACTCACCCATCACCAGTACCCATAGGGAAGAGACTGATGCAACGCCATGGCGCAGTGGTCTGCAGTTGCCGTGCAACAGCCAATGACAGGGCTTGTTTCATGCTGCACTCTAGCGCTGTGGATGACATCCATCCACAGGCTGTTCAGATGGAGCCTTGATGTGGAATACAGAACATCAGGATCAACTTTTTGCGACACAAAACATTTCACACAAAAAACCTGCATTTGCTGAGATGTGAACCCTGTTCATGCTCTCACTGTCTCACACTACACCCTGTAATTATGACCCACCTGATGCCTCTCTCTCTCTCTCTCTCTCTCTGTCTCTCTCTCTCTCTCTCTCTCTCTCTCTCTCCCTCTCTCTCCCTCGCTCTCTCTGTTTGATGATGGCTGCTGCTCCTACTGTGTTTCAGCTCTGATGTGCGGCTATGGGAATGAAGCACACAGAAATCCCCACAGCTAACGCCTCAAGGTCTGCCCCTCTGACAGAGACAGACAGACAGACAGACAGATATTTAGGCAGGCAGACAGGAACACAGATACACAGACCGACCTCCAAGCAGGCAGTCAGGCAGAGAGTGAGGTGTGTGTGTGTGTGTCTATGTGTGTGTATGCGTAAACGAGTGAGAGATAGACAGAGCGTGTGTGAGAGAGAGATAGACAGATAGAGGGAAGAGACTGAGCGAAGGAGCGAGAGGGAGACAGCGAGAGCGCGAGGGTAGAGGAGGTGGAACGGCTCAGTGTGTGAATGGGAGAAGGGGGAAGTCTATTCCGTAGAGTGTGGGCTGGGTCAAACTGCTTGGTTATAAAGCAGCAGGCAGTGGCTGAGACACACAGAGGGACAGCCAGGCAGGTAGGGAGGGGACAACAGCTGTCGTAGCTGAAACAAGCCTGTTTTTATTTGGGTTTTTTACTAACCACCAACTTTGCAAAGTCTTCCAGGTTCTGTCTTGTGGGAGAGAGGGGGGGAGAGAGAGAGGGAGAGAGAGAGAGAGAGAGAGAGAGAGAGAGAGAGAGAGAGAGATAGAGATAGAGAGAGAGAGAGAGAACAAGGGCCAGAATGAGCAGTTTTCTCTGGGCAGCGGTTCTATTGCTGCCACTCTGGGCCCTGTCTGAGGCCGTGCCACCCGATTGGCTGCCGGGGAGCTACAACAGGAGCTCGGAAGAGGCGCTCCGCTTCGCCAACGACTACAACAGCACGGCGGAGCGGGTTCTGTTCCTTAGTGTGACTGCCAGCTGGAACTACAACACCAACTTGACCGCCCACAACTCCCAGCTCCAAGTAAGGGCAAACACACACACACACACACACACACAGATCATTGACCTCCAGCTGATGTCTTCGTTTTAATGTGTGACCTGACCCCTCACGGTGGGGGGTCGGGGGGGGTAGAAGGAGCGGTCATTCATTCCAAAGCGACTAATCCCTGCATGACTTGGCATTTTGCCACTATTTATCTCCATCCAAAAGAAGGGCGAGAGCGAAAGACTGAACAAAAGGCCGTCCCCCAGCACACGGCTGACTCCGGCCGGGTGCCGACAGAATCTGAACAGATCTAAGTGTGCACCGTTGAGTGGCCAGTTCCGGAATACATTTCCAATGTCGCACGCACATGCACACGCACACATACACACACACACACGTCTTCCTGCCTTTAGTTTTAGGTTTGCATCTCATTGCAGCTACTACAAGAGGATGTTACACCACTAACTAGGCTTAGCTAGCAGGGATCCCAACTCATATACAACAGGTGAAGTTTTAGTAATTGTAGACTACAATAACAGGGCTCCCCACTCACATCGCATGGAATAGTGGCCATTTTTATGTATACAGGTAAGGCTTTAACACCTCCATGGGCTGTTATCCTTGAACTGAGGGTGATTGTGTTTGCTCTGGGGTTATGTATTATCCAGAGGCTCAGCCCAGGAGAGGCCTTGACCTGCCTCCACTGGCTCACCGAAAACCCTTGCGTTGCGTTACAGTTAAATGAATGAATGGCCTTCAATGACCGCATCACCTCATTTTGTATATATCACACTAATGTGTAGATTATCCCTGATGAACATTGTGATTAGAGTAAGATTACATTGTGACAGGGCAGTACTGTAACATTATTGGTTTCCATACAAATCAATTTTTTTGTTGTTTTAATGGCCACCCATTATGGACTGCTACTCAAGGACACCTCCTCTTCCTCCTCCTCCTCCTCCTCCTCCTCCTCTACCACGACCTCCTCTCGCTGCTCCTTCTACGCTGTAGGTGCAGGCATCTATGGATGAGCAGGTCTTCACAGAGGCCTGGGGGAACAAGGCCAAGCTTGTGTTCCCTAAAGTCTTCCTGGAAACTCTCACAGACAAAAGTATTAAGAAGCTGATAGAGAAGATTAGTGAGCTTGGACCAGCCAACCTGCCGACAGTGGAGAGAGAGGAGGTTGGTTACCCCACCCACCAGCACCAGCACTACCCCACCCACCACCACCACCAGCACCACCACTACCCCATAAAGAAAATAAAGAATATATATACATGTTTATATCAATAAACATATACTGTTCCTTACTGTAATCTCACTGTTGTCTTACTGTGTACTCTAGTACAACAAAATCCTCAGCACCATGGATGAGATCTACTCCACAGCCAAGGTGTGTTCAGATAAAGAGATGCCAGACATTTGCTGGAGCCTGGAGCCTGGTAGGTGGAGCTAATCAAACATCCACCTTCATCAGACCACCCACCTTTATGTTGTGCTTTATGTCTTTGGTGTAAATAGTTTGTGTGTTGTTTGGTGGACTCTGAACAGCTTCACCTCCTACCCACCTCTCCTCCCCAACCCTCTCCCACCTACCCGATCACTGCTTGAACCCCATCCCTCCTGGATCCTTAGCACCTCCATGTTTGTATGTCCTGGTACTTTGTAGGATCCTGTAGGTTGGTATGTTATGTCCCGGCACTTGAAATATAACTTAGCGTGTAGCATCTTATCCTGGCTACCTGCTGTTGTACAGTAAGGAGTCAACCTAGCATTTGTAACCTTGTAACTTGTTCTATTGACCTGGCAACCAGGAGTGCTTGTAAATGGTAAATGGATTACTTATAAAGCGCTTTCATCCAAAGCGCTTTACATTTGCCTCACATTCACCCATTCATACACCGACGGTGGTGTCAACCATGTAAGGTAATAACCAACTCGTCGGGAGCAGTTAGGGTTAGGTGCCTTGCACAGGGACACCTCGACACTTAGCTAGGGGGAGCCAGGGATCGAACTAGTGCCCCCCCAGCTTGTAAACTTGTTCTATTGACCTGGCAACCAGGAATGCTTGTAACTTGTTCTAGTCTAATTGTACTGCACCATCAGCGATATATTGTTGTGTCCCTCTTTCGACAAATGTACTTATTGTAAGTCGTTTTGGATAAAAGCGTCTGCCAAATGCCCTAAATGTAAATGTAAATGTCAATTTACATAAATGACACAAAACTCACATAACTTACACAAAACAGACACGAGGCAGATCAAAAAACAAACAAAAAAACACCTTATTCACAATATATAAACATACAACCTACTTTAGTATTCAAAACATAGAATAAATAGAATAGAATAGAAATGGAATTTACAATATAACGATCGGTCTATCAGTGCAGTTCAGAAGTAGAATGTGGACTGTCACTCAGAGGATACGAGTCTCCTCCCCCGGCCCAGGGGGGAGTCATTATACCCTGAGATCGCTGTGGGCAGGAATGACTTGATAATAAAGATGACTGTAACTTACCTTACGTCTACCGGCGACACATTCAAATAAAGAGCTTATGTGGGGAAGAATGACAGCAAATGGGATTGGGGAGCAGCAGCTGAGAATAAAGTAATCAGAGGACATTGGTCCTTTATTTTCCACACGGTCGACACTTCAACCACACACTGTGAGCGGCGACACACACACACACACACACAATTATTGGCGTTGCCGGTGGAATGCCTTCTCTGCATTTATCCCATCCTGACCGTCCTCCCCCAGGGAAAGCCAGGAGCAGTGGGCAGCCATCAGTAAGGCAACGACAGCAGTAAAGGAGAGATGGAATCTGTAGGAAACAGAAACAGGATAGGAGCTGTCCACAGAGGAACCGCTAATGGGCCTCACAGGCGTGTGCACTAGGCTACGTATACAATATTATATATATATATACAGTATATATATATATATATTCATGTTATATGCTATTAGCCCCACACAGTGTGTTCACTCTCTCT
>OMKP01080059.1:0-14052 GCA_900302375.1 Bathygadus melanobranchus
ACAGAGACAGAGACACAGAGAGACACAGACAGAGACACTGACACAGAGACATAGACACAGACACAGACATAGAGACACAGACACACAGACATACACATAGACATACAGACACAGACACACAGACATACACATAGACATACAGACACACACACACAGACACACACATAAGACATACAGACACAGACACACACATAGACATACAGACACAGACATACAGACACAGACACACACAGACATACATACACAGACACACACATAAGACATACAGACACAGACACACACATAGACACACACAGACATACAGACACAGACACACACATAAGACATACAGACACAGACACACACATAAGACATACAGACACAGACACACACATAGACATACAGACACAGACACACAGACACACACATAAGACATACAGACACAGACACACAGACACACACATAAGACATACAGACACAGACACACACATAGACATACAGACACAGACACACCGACACATTCCCAACAACTGTGCTGGGATGCTGACAAACGCCATGAAAAGTGACACAACATGATCATGAAAGCGGAGGAAACTCTGCAATGAGTATTTCACACACAAACATCCGCAAGTCACACGTTGTCAAAGATAAGATAGCGGAAGGTGTGAGGGACAAAGGGGGAACCAAGCGACAGGACTGGGGCTTGTGAGAAGGTTGCTAGGAGACCACATGTCCATTCAGCCATCAGTCACACAAAATCAATTGAATGTTACACAATCGATTCATTTTATGTCGTTTAGGTCATTCATCAAGTACAAATACCAAACATCTGCTGCTTGATGCTTCAGAAATGTTTGGTTCATGGATCGTTATACAAGGAAGACTTTAGTCTTGCCTGCTTGTCTGCACATTTATCACTTTGGACTCTGGTAACTTGTGATGGCATTTGCTATTTTATTAGCAAATGCTAAATGATTAATCAATTAATCTGAAAAAGAATCGTTATATTAATCAACTATGAAAATAATTGTCAGTTGGAGCCCAAGTTGTATGTTTGTTTTTAAGACAAGTGAGCATTTGAAGAACGTCAAAAGTCCAAATAATAATCCACATGTCATGATGGGAGTGCAGGGATAGTTGGACAGAGCATCTGGACGGGGCTTCAACAGTAGACTTCTCTATCTGGGGTCGGATCAGCATCCTTGGAATGCTGTGAATGATAAACGGATGGTCCTCTCTCCAGTTAACCAATAGAAGAGCCAGAGAATAGGAGATATTGTGACTGGGTGACAAAAAATAACACAGAACACTGAGTATGTGTGTGTGTGTGTGCGTGCGTGCGTGCGTCCATGTGACAGGGTCCATATGTTTCCACCAGGTGTGAGTGTGATTAGTCATCGCTGGTAGACTGATCTCGTCATCACAGTCACCATAATAGGGGTTACCTGTAGAGTAGGGCTCCTGCCTCTCGACACACACAAACTCCTTCCTCTCATAACGAGCTCTGATCCACTGTTCCCGCAGGAGCCTGTCAAGCGGTCGCTCGTTAGGACGATCACAAATCATTACATCACTTATACTTCTGATTAATATGCAAACACATCCACTTACTGCCCCGCTCTGTTACACGCTTACGACACACCAACACACCACTCTATGTGTTATTATTCTTATATATTATTCTTATATATCTTAGATATTTTATGTATTTTATGTTTCACTGGTGGTGCTTTAGTGGAATTATTAACCCTATTACTAAGCCTCCATTATTGTTTTTCATGAGTATTCCACTGCCCAGACGGTTTTTAAGAATGACTAGTAGTCGTAGTGGTAGTCCTAGTAGTAGTAGTGCTAGTAGTAGTACTAGTAGTAGCCTAGTACTACTAGTAGTCTATTACTACAACCTATTTATGAAAAGGATTAAAGCTCAGTTGTCCACTGGACAGTTGGATAGGCACCCTTTCTTTTCTTCTTTGTGCTGTCACTTCCTGTACTAAAGCCACAGGAACAGGAAGTGGTTACAGTTGCCTCTCAAGAGAGTTCCTGCATCAAGCTAAAGAGAGCACAATAGCATATCATCGTGGTTATCTTCCCATGTCCCCTGTAGCCACACATAACCGACATAACGTCATGGGTCTGGGAGAAGCCAGAGAGACATGGGTGGAGGAAAGGCAGTAGTTACTCACGTGCAGTCTGTGTGCGTGACCCGGTAGTAAAATGCGGGCATATTCTCTTCGTATTTTGCCTTGGCCTTGTTGTTACCCATGGAAGCCATGAACTGTAGAGTAGAAGATGACGACGATTGTTTTACTATATTGGCTAAACAAAAAATGTTTGCATACACACACACATCATCATCATCATGGACAGTCCCTCGGGGTCCAGTATGACCTCCGTCCTGGTCCTTATGGGTCTTCAGGTGGGTGAAGAGGCCGATCCTGGAGCCGTATGTTTTGGTGCAGTGTGGGCAGGGGTGGGTTTAGTTTGGCCCTTTTGGTGGAAGCTCTCTCCTTTCTGAGTCTGTGTTTGTCTTCTGCTGCACAGCGGAGATCATCGTTATAAAGTGCAGCACCTTCCACTGCAAGAACTTTACCCAGGTGGAATATATCACCCAGTGAAGACCTGCATATACTCCATCCTTTCACCAAAACACCCTATGTATTTAGAGGATTACATTATAATTCTCTTTTAATCCAAGTGTAAAATAGTGTAGCGAATGGCAGTTTGTGGATGAGGGGGATTATGATAAGTGAGTGTGTCTCTGTGTGCATTTGGAGCGTTCTTTAATACATCCATGTTTTATAGACAGTTGCATGTAAAAACCGCCATCCCTTTTCATTCACCAGCAGACTAATCAGCCTAATCTATCGAGTCGATCTGCCACAGCTGAGATGTGGTGTGATACACACGTAAACTACATGTCAACACAAAGTTTCAGTGTTCCAGTAACACGCATTTGAACCACAAAAACAGAGTGAGATACAGAGGGACTCAAAACTCATGAGGTAAACCTTAGGCTGATAAGGAAGACAAATACAGCTAATAAACACAACAGACAAGAGAGACGGAGGTTCTTACCTCCACCTCAGAGTCGCTCCAGGGGTCCAGCAGGACTGACTTGACTTTGCTGATGTATGTGATGTTTCTGTGGAGGCCTGAACAGCTTTGACAAATGAAGACCCCTAGGGTGTAGGAGGCCCACGTGGGGTCTGCGAGACAACATGGAGAGGCTATTCAGAAAGACACTGATGTCAAAAGACACAAGCGTAACCCATAGGCTTGGGAACGGACCAATGTTTACCATAGCAGTATGTTATCAATAGCTGGCCACACACAAAAGGATTAATATATATATAATAATTTCACTAATCGATTAATCATTGAGTCTATAATTGTGTAATGCAAAGCCCATCCCACCAGTTTCCAGAACCCATGGAGATGCCTTTCTAAAGCTATGAATTAATCTCAATTATCATTTCTACATTTTCCGATGATCGACTAAAGGATGGATTGGCTAACCAGCGTTGTGAGTAGTTAAGTATACTTGCTGTCCACCACTGGAAATTAGCCTCTCTCTCTCCTTCATCACACACAGAAAAGGCACCATGGTCCCCCTAGATGTGCTGTATATACACAGATATCTAGTTAGTGCTCATGGTTCTCTGTGACCCAGTCCAGTAGGGCAGTCCTCACCTTACAAAGTGCTCATGGCCTAAGACATCAAGAGGAGGGAGGGAACCATTTTGAGTAATATCACACTATTATTCCTATACATTTTATGAAATGTCAACGCTATAATTCATGTATTACTGTATTTTACTAGTAACACCCACTAGCCTAGGCCTACTACTACGTCATCACAAATCAACACATAATTGCAATACCAGTTGAAATTACAAGAAGCGTGTGGTCGCCTTTGTGTCTTCCTGGCTTTCATTTAGTAATCTATCACTATCACACTAACCACGTCCGTTTCGAACAACTAATTAAGTCGGCTATGCATTAAGTCCAATTAGGAATCCAACTAAGGACGACGTCTACATCTCAGCAGGACCAGATATTTAAGTAAGCCCTTTGTGAGTTTTCCTTCTCCTTAACTACCGCATGTTTCAGTTTCTTCTTAAAGCGGACATTATTCGTTAACAGTAACTCCGATTATTGTATATGAGCTCATCAACAGTCAGTTCTCCCGCTTCCATCCACAATGTCACCTAAACATATTGGTAGAGAAGTGACCCTGTAGCCCCTATACCGCCTGTCTGCGACTACAAGTCTCAATCCTAACCTTAATTGGTATCGTCCTACCTGGAGCTCCGCAGTCGACGCAGGTTCCATTCCCAGGTTTGTCCAAAAGTTGCTCAAGAAGCTGTCTGTTCTTTTTTTCATTCGTAGCCATGGTGCATTTTTTTCAACTGCTTGCTCTGTGTATCTCAAACTCCACCACATCGAAACACATATTTCGCACCAAAAACTACCATTGAGAACATACTGGTCAATGTAAGCTGCCGCCTGCAGGCGCAACAACGGCGCATCTGTTCGCTGCCTTTGCGTCTCCGGCGCTCTTTCAGCGCGTCTGGCTGAAGGCAGTCCCAACGATGTGTCAGCTAAATCCTTGAGTTAAAAAAATGTATACATCGAATCAAGCTTTAATGCAATTGATTTAATTTCCAAGCATAAAACAATAACCATTTCATTCAACCAACATTTGCGCAGATTTGAAGGAACATGGGTAGACGGTTGGGTTTGAACGCCACCTGGTGCTGGAGAAGGGCAAAATAAAAACATTTCATTTCAACTGTTCGTGATCCCCTCCATTGTCGCTTTTCCATTGCCACTAGCAAGTCGTTTAATGCTCCATAAAAAGCATATTACTATTGTTTAATGGGTTCAATTATTAAACACAAATTAATTCGTCATTTGCTGCTTCCTTTCTGGTCCTGGCGCATGTGGTACAGAGATGTTGGAGATAGTTAATGAATGGCCCTCATAATCTATCGTTATTTCACTTTTGTCAAGACTGCAGCGTGTGATCATACAAGTTATTCTAACTCCCCAGAACCTTTATTTATGAATGACTTTATTTGATCGCTTGGATCTGTTGTTGGAGAAGTGGCGGCCTGTCAGATTGGAGGCCAATCACCCAGGCTGTTGAATTCAACAGCCTAGATCAGTTTTAATTTGTGATACATTTGTTTTTTAATTTAAAAAAAAATCACAAATATGACCCAGTGAATGCAGACGTACAAGTCTAACTACAGCAGGCTTTTGTCTTGAAAGTACGTCCGTGTTGGAAGGCGAAGAAGAAAAGGCGGACGCAGCTGTTCTGCTTTTCTGTTTTAATTATAAAAACCATTGAGTATCTTTTTGTTTGTCTGGTTTTAAAAACAAAACGACTGAAAATAAGGTACATTATTATATCTACATTTCATCCCCTATAAATATCTATTTGGAGACGATGTGTGCTGTGCAGTTTAAACAGGTGATTAAGCGTCATTAATGCATAATTTAAAATAAAACATGATTTACATTTATAGTTGGCCAAAGTTAACTGAGAAACACCATTAACTGTCAAACCCCCTGGTAGAAACCAGAGCCTAAGTCCATCCCCTTCCGCTCTATGGAAACCAGGAACCAAACAATTGTCGCGTAGTGATGACGCGACAGGAAATTGCGTCTAATGAGCAGCGCGATGTGTAACAGCTCGTTTGTTTATGTTTGTTTATGTTTGTTTCTGTTTGTTTTGTACACGGCTGTTCATTAAAGCGAGCGTTTTGACAAGATAAGATCAAATCGCATCTAGAGTCTTCGAAAGGTACGACGTGGATCGTGAATGCACTTAACACGAGTCACTGTTACCTGTTCATCTAGATGTATTTCATGTACTTAAACTCGTCAATATTACGCCAAACGGACAGCTTTGTGTCGGCATGACGCTGGCTTCATTGAAAGTCATCGTGTGTCATGTATGGGCAACTTTGTGTCAGTAAAGTGTGTGAAGCGTTCAAAAGACGAACACTGTTCTAGTATCTGAGCGATGTTAACATCTCATTTCATCACTGAAACCCTTTGGTGTTATAGATGTCAAACTCCAGACTGCTGTAAATAAATCAGATGTCAGGTTTAGAGTCAGCTAACCAGCGTCTTGGACAGGTAGCTGGTGACATCCACGAAGTACTGTAGGTTCTATCCAGGAGCATTTCCATTCATGAGAATTGCCGATTGGTCAAAAAGTGTACACCCACATAGTACAGTGAATTGCTATCTTTGTGGCTTTGTGAAAAATACATTTAATGAATTTCTTCCCATCCTAAGGTATCTTCACTTAGCCATCAGAGAGAGACTATGGGCAGGCTGGATGATGCTGCCAAGCTGAAAGTGGTGGAGTTACGGAAGGCTGGCTTGAGTTTCCGTAAGATAAAGGCCGTGCTGGAGTTGGAGAACATTAAAGTGTCTGCACAGGCCATCTATTTGTACCTGAGGGAGTTCCAAGGTAGGCCACCTGGAAAAGCAAGAAGTGAGGAGGCTGGAGGCAGCTCGGCCACACCACAAGGACTGATCAGGACCGCAGGCCGGCCCCAACCTTGGAACAAAGCTCAACTCCAGAACTTACTAAGAGAGGCGTCTCATCAGGCTAACTGTATTGTAGCATTCGAATTTGACAAGAAAACCACAGCAGAGGCGAGACCAAATTCATCCGGGTCAGGTGATGCCAGAGGAGGGAGCAGACCCGAACAGCACAGCGAGGGAAACAAGGAAGAGGCTGATATCCAGATAGTAAGCGTCACTTCCTTAGCCCAGAACAGCCAGCAGAGGCCGCTCCAGTCCACTATGGCGAAGACGGTTTCAGGGGCACACGCGACAGTGGCAACATCACTGGCCTCGGTGCGAAGAAGAATCACACCTTCTCCAGCAACCAATCCCATCTTGGCAGCCCGTAAAAGACTTCTGGATAAAGCCCTGTCACACAGAGCAAAGGTGACTCCTGCTAAATCATTATATTTTGCGTGCGTGTGTGCGTGCGTGCGTGCGTGTGTGTGTGGTACATTGTAATTGTTAATTGCATGTCATTGTCATCGGCAGTCATTCCAACAGATGGGACCCCCGCTGCGTAGATACCAGCCCAGCATCGCAGGGGACGATTTGAGAAGTGTGATCATCAGGGAGCATGACAAATATAACTTGACCAATGATAACGTAAGCATTTTAAATGTGTTACCTGGTCATTTAGTCCCATAAGTGAGCAGGCTCCAGGGTACTTGTATATAATTGAATTAGCTTTTTTATAAGTACATAACAATGATGTCTTTATAGCAGCAAACATTAAACACAGTAAACCGCAAATATTCATCTTCAGCATATTTATGGCACCAACCATCCCAAGTCATTATTCATTCCACCACCCAGCCTGAACACCAACAGAATCCGTATGTGTTGCAGTGTGTGTGTTTCACTGTTTGTATCTGAGACGGACCTGTCTGTTCCGTGAAGCCTGCCCATCTATGCCTATAACCATGCCTTGCTGACATTCTTTTAAACCCTTAATGAGAGTGCGAGTGTGAGGGCATGGGCGCTTTTTGTTTTGTTATGATGATTGTTGCTGATCCATAAAGTTAAGACCAGAAATGGAAGGTTCTTCCATTTTAACTACAATATGAATGATGCTCAATGATAATATTATACAATTAGCTTGAAGGAAATCATTTCTGGTTTGATGTCCATGATGTACTTCAGCCATACCGAAAGGTTGGGAAACACTGTGTCAGGCGATATTCCCAGGTTGGTGTTGTGTTGTGGATGAAGCCAAGACTTGAGTCTGGGTCTGCTTGAGAAGCTTCTCTGGGAGAGGTGTGTGTGGCTGCATAACATTCTGCTTGTCAATAGTGCTTGTGTTTGTGATACCTAATTAAAGCCTGGCATGCATTGCTTTTAACCTACCAAACTGCTTTCCGGTGTTGTGCAGACTGTTATGACAGGGCAGCCTGGAGGAGCCAATGACCCGAGACGTGTTCTCACACAGCGATTGGCCCCGTCAGTCCATTCCCCACAACCACCACCAAGAGTTGGCGTTCGACTTCCTGACCGGGCACCAGCACCTCTGGCGTCCTCGGCTCCCAGGACACCCCTCATCCGTCTCCAAGCCCCCGGAGGCCAGGCTATTGCCCGACGAGATGGGAATATCAGCCCCCAGCAGAAGGAGGCCGGAACAAGAATTCTGGGTGTCGGTGGTGGCGGAGGTGGTGGTCTGCAGGAGCAGGTCCAGCTTCTGGCCACAGAGGTCCGCGGCCTCGGCCTGGCGGTGAAGATGTTGGTGGAGCAGCAGAGCCGGCTGGAGAGGGAGCAGATCCAACAGACCCGGGTCCAGAAGCAGATTCTCGGCGCCCTCCAGGGCCTAGCTTCTAGACTTGGCCCATGTAGGAGTGTTCAGCAGCAGCCCGACAAAACACCACCGCCGCCGCCATCCGTACCGACAGCAGCTGCGGCCGGGTCATTCAGCGAGGACACTTTTGCGTACAGCCAGGGAACGTACACGCCATGCAGCCAAGCCCAGTCCACCTACAACTCCATTGACGGTTTGGAGATTGTAGAGGCCTTTAAAATACCAGAACAAAGGAACGCGAGCATCAATGGGTTTCCCTCTTGTAACAATACAGAGTTGTTATCACATTCATACCCTCAAGCACAACCATACACCACCACGTACACCCAGCAACACAGTCAAACAGCAATGCCTTGCTACACACAGTCTTTGGGTCAAACGTATGTCCAGTCAAATGCGCAGCCATTCAGAGGCCTAAATGGGAAGGTTTCTGAATTCCCTAGCAGTTGTTTAGAAAGATCACTACAGGACTGCAGTATCCCCACCGAGCTGGTGATGAATTCTGGCCACTCTTCAAAGGATGACCAACTCAATATTATTAAAGTGGAAGATATTTAGATTTTCAGAACAGTTACTTTATACCTTATTTTTTCATAAGTCGCATACAAAATACTTTTGTAGCTATTGACGATTGAAGGAATATCACTTAAACACAAAGAGTATGTATTTCTCATTCTCAATCTTGTATTTCATTGGAAATCCACATTAGTGTTTTTAAAAATCACAAAGGGCTTGGATGTCTTGGACTCCACTGATTAGATTTCTCACTGGGAAGATGTTTTGAGTTATTTGTTATTTAACTTGGAATTATTTAACGTAAATGTTAAAGAATAACATTGGCAGACAGAACAGTGAGGAAAGGGAGACAAAGGTTGTGTTTTAGTGAGGAATATGTCACGGTAGACATTTATAATTAATTATGAAAAGTAAATATTTATCTTGATGTCTTTATGGAGATGAACTATATTCATTGTAAACTCCTTTTTATACTTTTGTATGCATTATTATAATATAAGTGCATTTCCTTGTATGTGTTTGTGTAAAATCTTAATCTATTCTTTATTAAGATGTAGTTATTAGTACTAGGGTTATTCAACTAAATACACTCAGTGAGTATAATAACATCCAGTTGATGAGTTGAACATAAGCAGAAGCTTATGGTTAAAACACATGATCACTAATGCCAGGTGAATAAGGCACGACCACCACAGACAGAATGGAAGCCCCCTGGTCACGACCACCACAGACAGAATGGAAGCCCCCTGGTCACGACCACCACAGACAGAATGGAAGCCCCCTGGTCACGACCACCACAGACAGAATGGAAGCCCCCTGGTCACGACCACCACAGACAGAATGGAAGCCCCCTGGTCACGACCATCACAGACAGAATGGAAGCCCCCTGGTCAGCCGGCCCCTTTGTTCCAAGTTTGAAATGAGTAATAAAGTCCACCTTTATGTAGGTGATTTTTTTATTCTATACATATTTGTATTTATTTGAATACATTTCATCTCTAGTCTAGTTCGTCTTTAGTATGCAGTGTTTTTTCTGTCTGCCAGTAACTAAATTAATGACCGTTCACCTGTAACTGAAGTTGCTAATGTATTCAATTAATAAATAACCTATTAGGTAGAATCTCACACAGGGAATCCAGATGATGCTAGCAGTTATCCCTGCATCTGGGGCTTCCCCGACAAACAGGACACAGGTTGTTGTTGAATAAGCCGGTTTATTGCACATTTGAAGAATGACTTGCAAGCAGAGCAGGTGGTACAACGCTAACATTGTATCCCCCTCCCAGAGTGTGTGTGGTGATGGCTGGTTTATCCTCTATGCCTTGATTGACCAATGCACCACAGGTGTGCAGCCTCACCCAGCCCCAGACTAATCAGCCTGAATCAGGCCAGGTGAGGCTGCTTAAACCAGCCACCAACCACACACACTCCACAGATACACGCTAAAAGGTTCACCGATGTCAATATTGGTCATTTAAAAATGTGCAATAGTGTGTGGAGTGAAACGAAGAACTCCATCCTGGCCAGAGCCTCCGCAATACATGAAAAATCCAGGAATACAAATAAATGACTTTAATTTATCTCCTTCCAGCTTCCAATACCAAATGAAGAAGAAAAGATCATACCTGTCATGAAGGCATCTCTCTTGACAAATGCCCCATTCTTCTGTGCATGGGCTGTCCCATTAGCTTCTATCTGGATGAACAGATTCCACAATTGAAATGATTGGTGTACATTTAAAGGTGCAATTGATACGTTTTATGGATATGAATAATGATAATAATTTTAAAAAAAGGACATGTCCATTTCTTCTGTACTGTTTCTATCAATCTGACTATTTGTTTCATCATGTGACCACACACACACACACACACTTCCATACTGAGTTGTGTATCAAGGTGTGGTAACTAACTAGCTCTGCTGTTGTAACAGTGAAGGAGTACTTCCCCTTATATTTTACATGAAGCTAGTAATGAAGGGAAGAGGCCACCAGATGCATCCTGGGAACTAGACAGATGAGGGGGGGAAGGGATGCTTCACTAGGAGAAGTGAAACAATTATTTCCATTCTGTATCTATAGTATACTTTGAGTATATAATATTGTAGATATTATAGATTAGAGATTAATTAATTCAATGGACATGATGTGGAATGACGATGGCCATATTAATATGTGTATGTCTGGGGACGGACATTATATACATGCTTTTCTTAATCCATGGTGAGATTTACACATTGAGGTCTGTTTGAATGCTGGCATAGTATGTTTGTAGGAAGATGATATATAGTTTATATCGTGTACCTATTACGGGATGATTTTCTATATTAAATATTGTTTTGTCTAAAAAGTTGATATGTGCAGTGATTCGTACCAACACCAGCAGAGGGCAGCTGTCAGCCTTTCGCGGAGAAAAGCTTAACACTTTTTCCATCTGTGCACGTCAAGTTCATTTCCATATCATAACAGCCTATGTCATCTTTAATCTAATCTTGAATCGCACAAATAGCGAGAGACAATACATTTTAAATTGCAATGGTCTTTATTAAGTCAACATTGCTAAATACAGCTTAGTGAAAGGTTGATAGAAGGGTTATTATTCATCTTCTAGTGCACAAGCAGCAAGCAAGGAGGACGCTGATGTTGACTGTGAAGTTATTCAGTGTTACAGTCAGACTCCCTGATAGTTTTCTCAAAGGTGCTTAAACAGTCACTTTACATGTGTCGGTCCTGTCCTCGCTGTAGTCCCAGGCTTCACGGGACAGATAGCTGCTGATTCGGAAAGTCTTGACGAGTTCCTGAACTGCGGTGCTGGTCCATGTCCCATCAGTGACCGGACTCCCGTTAACCAGCCAGCCAACCTCTGCGAAGCCGCCAGACATCTGCCGTGCCAGACAGACCAGAGTGGACCGGCTGGACCCCAGCGGACTGGATGCTGGACGGTAGACCGTCAGCACAGGAGGAGGGAGGCTGGAGCCTAGAACATGAACAATGACGACAACAATATGAATATGAGCCTAGAACATGAACAATGACGACAACAATATGAATCACAGATTAGTCACAACAATGCACAGGTTTAGATTTTGACACGGCAATATCGCGTTTAAAGGACTGGTCAGAATTAATGGCTAGAAATGTTGGATTTTAGCACCTTGGATTGTACACTTTTAGCTGTTACCAAAAGGAGAATTATAGTAGGACATAATACATTAAACATAGGCCTACATGAATAAAAAAATATATATAGGCTCACAAAAAAATCACAAAAAGTTAGATTCATTCTGAAGACTGAAGGGAGACTTCAGACTTCTGGAGAAAGTCACATTTAAACTTTCTCCGATGCATTAATTAGAATATTAAATTACATTTCAATTACATTTCGATATGAAATTACATTTTAGTTATTGCAACATTAATTCTAATTATGATAACACTTGGTTTAATAAAAAATAATTGTTTATTTTGTAGTAACTTACAAGTTACATGTACAAACTGTGAAGGGCAGAATAGTCAACTTTAAATAAATAAAACACTGAAAAAAGACTCCCTGAAGACGAAAAATAAAAAAAGAGAACACTAAAAATAAAGCACCTTTGGTTCTTATTAAAAATAAAATCCAAACTGAACTAGCCTTGAGCCCACATTCATTAAGAAATGCTACTTAATAATAATAATAATAATAATAATAATGTTATAGCTTCATGTCTGTGTTCTAATGTAATACAGACACATGTACAATGTTAAAAAGTAAGTAATGAATCAATACTTACCAGTTACAATCAGCTTGGTGCCTCCTCCCAATACCACAGTGATTCAGCTGCTATACACGGCCGTACAAAAAACCTCCTGACTTGTGAGGACAGTCACGCTACACATTGTGAGGACAGGAATCACAGCTAGGAACCATCGTTTAATCCAGTGAAATCCAAGGAAGAGTCGGTCCTTGTAACATGGTAAATAATTAGCGGGATTCCAATTCCAATAAAAACAAAAATGATAGATTACTCATTTTGTTCATCCTTGTGTCACGACCAAATCCTTTTTGAGGGTGAAAGATCCACAGAAGTCTGCTTCCCAAATGTAAAGTGCTTTGGATAAAAGCACTATATAAATGCAGTCCATTTACCATTTACCATTTACATAGGCATGACGTTACATTGACAAATATAAAGCAGAAGTGAGGCTTTTATGAAGTGGGGTTCATCATGAATAACAGAGACACCTCCTCCTCTATATTACACCCAGTTATATAAAGTAATAACACAATGAATTATTTAGCCTCTTCAATACAATGGTTGGTCAGTTGAAGGTGCAACATCCCAAAGGGTTCATGAAAACATAGCCTATGTGTAAAAGTGTACGACTAGCCAGAGGTGTAGAGATGTAGAGGTGTACAGGTGTACAGGTGTAGAGGTGTACAGGTGTAGAGGTGTAGAGGTGTACAGGTGTACATTTACATTTACATTTAGAGCATTTGGCAGATGCTTTTATCCAAAGCGACTTACAAAACAGTAACACATTTGTCGAAAGAGGGAGACAACAATATATCGCTGAAGGTAGACTGCAATTAGAATAGAACAAGTTACAAGTATTCCTGGTTGCCAGGTCAATAGAGCAAGTTTACAAACTTACAGTTGCTAGGTTGGCTCCTTTACTGTACAACAGCAGGTAGCCAGGATAAGATCCTAAAGAGCCAAGGCATACAAATATGGAAGTGCTAAGGATCCAGAAGGGGTGGGGTTAAAGTTGATCGGGTAGGGAGGAGAGGGTTGGGGAGGAAAGGTGGGCAGGAGGTGAAGCTATTCAGAGTCCAAGTGGACCGCTGTCGGGAGGTCGTTCCACCATTGTGGTGCAAGGACAGAGAAGAGTTGTGATTTGGTGGAGCGACGTTTGTTTGTTTTTAGTGATGGTGGTACCAGGCGGCCAGCTGAAGTGGTTGAGCGGAGTTTTCGAGCTGGGGCATGAGGTTTGACCAGTGCTTGGAGGTAGGTGGGGGCAGTTCCACTGACAGCCTTGTAGGCCAGCACCTAAGTCTTGAACTTGATGCGAGCAGTTACAGGGAGCCAGTGGAGGTCACGGAAGAGAGGGGTCACGTGGGAGAACTTTGGTAGGTTGAAAACTAGGCGTGCTGCAGCGTTCTGGATACGCTGCAGAGGTTTGATTGCGGAGGCTGGGAGTC
>OMKP01080060.1:0-31761 GCA_900302375.1 Bathygadus melanobranchus
CAATTATTCAGATGTAGCCCTTATTGAGGTGAGGTGGGGCCTGAAGACAGCAGTGCTGGATGCTGCTGAGTCAGACTAATATCATGGTTCACAGTCCCAATGAATGCCTCACATTCATTATTTAGACCAGAGACATGAGACCCAGTTCTGTGCGCTGAATTGGCGACAATAGGAGAAATTGAGAAATGAGAAATACTGCAAAGAGGTAGAATTCTCAAATTATATACAGAATTATTTATGTGCCCAATATTTTGTTGTTTAGTAATTTAGCACTTGTATCCAAAGTAATTGAATCTTTCTAATCTAAAACAGGAGCAGATAGGCATCTCGCTCAGTGATGCCTACCGGTAGACTGCTGACATTGGGGATGAAAGCAGAATCTTTTGCCAACTTTTTTCCAACTGTTTTGGATGATCACACAAACCATTTCAACTTACAGGAACATACTGACTCTTCAATGAGCCCGTGCTGTGTTTCTAGTGGTCAACCAAAGCATTTAAACTGGGGGTTGAATTTGAATTTCACACAAGCTCTTTCACACAGCGTCGAGGAGCTCACAGCCACAGCTCTACCCTTGCTCATTAAAAGCTGGACAGGAAACTGCCTCTGGGTGGTCTGATCAAGGCTGGCCTCCTTAGAGAGAAACAATCTGAGATGGGTTTTGTCACTGAACACTTCCTTCTTAAATAACTCATTAGTATGTGTGTTTAAATATGGCCCACTTCATTTCCCAGTGGCATGTGTTTGTAATTCCTCCTTTCGCCGTGTACTCTAAAAAGGATAATGTTTATAATTTGGTGAATACATTTCATTTTAGAAACTTGATGGTAAGCGTATACTGAAAGTAACCACCAGGCAGTCAGGAGCATTACAAGAAAAGAGAATTGAGACTTGAGCCTGTTTAAATTAAGTCTGTTGTGGATCTCAGAAGGGAACTGTACTCACCGTTTTGCTAATGACTGGAGAACACCGATTGTGACTCTAGTTACAGTTAGCCATTTAGCGCACGCTTTTATGCAAAGTCATCATACAGTGATTCCAGATACATGTCATTAAGGAGCAGGTAGTGATTAGACATCTAGCCACTACACTATCCAGCCCCTGCCTACTGTTCAGGTCTACTGATATGAGGTAGAACTGATGGGTGTAGAATGTGTCTATTACCTGGATGTCAAATAGCTACTTGCATTACTTTGGCTATCATAGCCATGACCAGTCCAGTCCTATGTAAGTTTGTAGCACAGCTCAACTAAAGTGTTAAAGTGTTGCATGAGAGTTTCCTGCCTGAACATCCTGTGTGGGATAATAAATTATGTTGCAATGGGTAGAAAACAAGCGCTACGTGACGTTGCTGTGACGCTATTCATTTAGCAGAAAACGATCTAAGTTTAGAGCTGGGAAAGGGGTGCAACTTTCAGTTAAAACCCCAAAACTTTGACCATGAGAGTCAGTCACCACTTCCTCTGTACTATACAGAAGCTGACACTGTAGCGGTAAAGCCTTCGCTCGCTCTAACATGACACAGCACTAAACAGGCCAAGGGGAGATTACACCGAATCAACCTTATGGCTGAGACACACACACACATACACACACACACACGTCTCATATTTCAATTGAAACCTCTTCTCATTTAATGTATGGTATGTCAATATTGCTTTCCATTGCTGAAGTAATTCAATGGCACCAGTCAGGGAGCCATTGAAGCCAAATCGTCTGATGTAACAGCAACACAATAAATGTGTAAAATGTTCATGCACATGACTATGAGCGACCACTATTTCAGATATATTATGTTGTGTATGTGAACTACTGGATCCTAAGAAACCATTCTGGGTTATAAATTATCTGACAATACTCCATAGCCCCCCATTGCTCTAGCGCCCCCCCACCCCCACCCCAGGGTGGCTAGAGCAATAGAGCGAAGAGGGGGCGTGGCTTCAGCGCCTGATCAATTCAAGGACATGTTTGCCAGCATGTCTGCAATGGCCGCGGCCCACTGCAGTGGCTGTCCATGCCTAATGAATGGACATGAGAAGTCCCCTGCCAAGGAGAGGCTGATCAATGAACCTCGCACCTTGAATAAACCACGTCACGGCTCTGCATCCACAAATACAGTACATCGATGTTTCCCTCCTGGAAACCACAGCAAAAAGTGGTAGCATGTTTTATTTTCACAGTGAGTATGATGGAGATTATGATTTACAAGTGTATTGTAGAATTATAGAATTGTTGTTATCTGTGGTAGTAAGTATTAAACTGAACAACCTCAAGAGGAATACTCAAGATAGAAATGACCATCACAAATAACTTTATTACCAATGTTTTTGAAGATATAATGTGAGTCGTGGATGGATACAGTGTTGAACATTACTGTAAATAAAGAAACAGATTAAACAAAAACATCTACATTAAAAATGTTAAATATTAAAAGGCAAAAAAGGAACTTGCATAGGTTTCCAATGACCAATCACTGGCAAGCCTAAAAGTATCAGTGACAATACGGGTTACAAATTCAAAGGGTTACAAATGGGTTCACTTCCCAGTGTGAGGCAAATAGCAAGGTAGCTTGCTAAGTGTCCATGTCTCTATTCCATAATCACTCAAACCCCATGACGTAAAAATACTTATCCTCATCTTCAAAAAGCTCAGTACCTTCTACACTCATCATTGTCATTCTCCTCACAAACGTACATACAAACTAAAGTGCTTTTCACATCCTTTTTCGTTTCAAGTACAACTTTCTATTCTTGTAAATTATCAATATTTCATTCGATGTTTTATTTACCGGTATTTCATAGTGCCTTCAATTTGGCCATGAAAACTAAAAATATACATCATATAATATGTATATAGTATTGACAAAGCCTCTCAGTATTTTTGAAAGGCTTGGTTATGCATTCAGAACTGTGCTTAAGTACGGTCATGCTTGGCTTTCAGCTTGATCATATCCAACATCTCACATCTCTACCCGTCCACCTTGTCCTCTCCTTTTTTAAACGATTTAAGTGTGCACGACGTAGAACATCACCAAAACGACATTCAATGTGAAAACAGACATTTACATATACATATTTATATATCAGTAGTTAATGCCAAATGTTAAGTATACTGTATACACCAAGAGGAATGTCTTGTAGTTTTTAGACCAGAAGCCCTTTTGTCTTCTTCATCAAGGGGAACACCAGAACCAGGTGATACTTCTTGAAATTGATTTAATGGAATTGCATGGTTTTTATTTCAGCCTGGTAACATGTTATAGGTGTTGGCAGGCTAAAACAACCATCGAAATCCAAACTAGCACCAGTATCGGTATTTCAAAATTGGTATTAAATATGCCCCGTAGGACAATCAGAAGACACATTATATTTTGTTGCAGAAAAGAATATATTAAAGCTTGCCTTTTGTATTAGGCATTGGTTAAATTGTTGTCATCAGAGCTTGTTAGCAGTCAAAACATGGTGTTGATGCTTTCTGTAGCCACATCTCAAATCATATGTAGGCCTATATTCTGGTAAATAGCAGAAGCATACACAGTGAAAGGTACATGTATACTTCATGTGTAATACACATGAAGTGCTCATGATGCCAGAATATGTTGTATTCAAAGTATAACACCAGACTAGAATGGCAAACGTTAACACAGTGCTAGATGCTGTTAGAACAACAGGCAACATCACATAGCCCCCAATGAGCAACAGTTTTGCAGTCCAGATGCACGTCGACCTCCCTAACTTTGGACGTCGTTGACATGCCTTCTACTCACATGACCGTTGAATGTGTTCCAAAATCTAAGTGGAACTACGGGAACACTTTCCTGGTTCTGAAGGCTTAAAATAAACAACATTCCCCCGTGGTGAATAGAGGAGGTAAACACAGGCCAAATGGATGTTGACACATTAGAGGCGGGGTTCGTAATGTCGGAAAATGTCATCTCCGTGCCAAGTCAAAACTAGAGATACCAAACAATGCCAGAAAAAAAACCCAAACCCAACATGTAGTTTGGTGATCACCATCTACAACTTTCCGGCACCTTCTCCATATAGATATGAAACATTGAACAGAAAAACAATCTTTTTAGGAGGCCACTTAATACTTCATTATTTGTTTAGAGACAGTTTCTTTTGAAAATGCAGAAACCAAAAGTAAACAATGTCTAATATAAGGTGGTGATGATTGCTTTGGAAAAAAATGTTTTGGAAATATTGAGATATTAAAAAATAGATTTACATTTGGAATTGTGCAACAAATGCATCCCTTTAAATAATCTATCTCAACTTAAAAAGAAAACCTGTATTCATACAGAGGTTAATTATGTCCACGAGTGGTCTGAGGTATTCAGCCATGCAAAATTCAGTTGGGAACAGATATCCAAAACAATGACCTTTACGAATAGACCAATATCATACATTATGAAATAGTGTATAAATATGGGAACCCAACGTGATCTGAAAATAAAAGATTTGGTCATATTTTCCTAAAATGTTCTTCAACTGCACAAACCCTTCATAAGGCATTTCAAACGGTATGGCAATGGGGGACTAACAAATACGAAAATATTATTTTCTCAGTCAGAACGTGTTGGCGTCCACCCTGTTTCCTGATATCTGGAAGAATCTGCTACATTGAAACCACGTGAGAGTTTAATGGTGTTCCATTTGCATTTAGAGCCGAACTCTGTTGCAGAGAGAAGGAAGATGGGATTGGAAGTAACGCCAATGACGTTCAAGAGGCGATGCACGCAAAAAAAACCCTGCGTCTCTGAACGCGGTGCTTATAGAATTGACACAGACCCGCACGTTTTTCGTGGCACGTGTTTCTTCATTACATAACCGTGCACAAGGGGACGTGCACAAGGGGCACCCATCTGTAGACCGAACCCTGAATACAGCGTGAAAAAACCCTCCCTTCCAGAATCTAGCTGGCACCTATACGATACGGATACGGATAAGGGTCTTTTAGATTAGTCGAATACCAGTTTAGAAGCGAACATAGCATATAGGCCTAAGATAAATCTTTTGGTTGAAGTTGGTCACAGACGGACGGTGTTAGGCAGACAAGTGAAAACCAAAGTAATATCATCACCAAGCTCGTATCTCGTAGGTGCCCGAGGATTAATTTTGCGCGTATTACGCACGCCACACAGACGCAATCACTAGATAAAGTGGATCCAGCCGTTCTCCCATTCGCGTGGTGGTGACATTTTAAGCCTATGACGACGCACTTTATAGTTATTCCCCACATTGTTGTCCCAATACTCCTCACCACCAACACAATATTTAATTGCAAACTGCAACGCGCCTCCACCTTCGAGAAATGTCGGGGTGATGATCTTGAATGAGAACTTGTCGGTTACTCCATCACTTGAGTCGGGAACGTAGTACGCCAAACTGTCCATAAATGTTATCCAGTTATTGAGAGAATACCTCAGATATACACTTTTCTCAAAGGCCAGATTCAATACACGTACGACTCCAGATAGGCTGAATTCGTCCGCCTCAAATGTTTCCAACATCACTTTAACTTCTCTTACTTTTTGTTCAAAATCAGGTAATGTGCCCGGGGTTGTAAACTGAAGTTCCATACAGACTGATTGTTTCGGAGGACGGGGGTATTTGGTACCCACATGGTCGATGTTGGGGGGTCCGTTGTGACATTTGGCCAATATACGTTCTGGTACCTGCGGCAGATCTGTGTCGTCGAAGTGTTTCACCGAAGTGAGCTCAAGACCCAGAGAGTCAGCAAACCGGACTTTCTTTTGACTCGTCGGGCTTCGACTGCGGGAAATCTCCAATTTAGCTCTTTCTGTGGGGGTCGGCAGGGACTTGCATCTCCGACGAAGGCTCGGACTCTGAGGTTTCAGGAGAATTTCCCTTCCTCTTGGTCTCTCTTCCACCACGGGGCTTTCGATGGGCTCGCAAGTGCCGTTCACATAGTCGAAATCCTCTCCATCTTCAAGTCTTGGATTGGCCGCTGCCAGGCTCCCGAACAGCCCGGCTATGCAGCTGTAGTTCCTGGGGAGGCAGGTCTTCGGAGGCAGCATGACCAAAGCAGGCTGAACGGACTGTGTTTCCATAAAGGTCAGTCCCTGTACTGCAGAGCAGACGCGGCCGTGTTCAATAAAAACCGGCAAGTCAGAAGACGAAGTGGTCAGGTGTCAAGAGTCCCACACGCGGATAGGTGCGCCGGTTGCGTCAGCGTCTGCCAATACGCAACACCACACCAATAATAGTAACGCTCTTTCAGCGCGCAGATGCAGCGGATTTAATTCAGAATAAAATATACAAATTAACAGTTTGTTAGCGTAGCGTCATGTATAGGCAACAAAGCAGATTGGCCTCACACGTCTGCGGCTTGACGCATGTGTGTGCTTGCTTGCCTGTGGGGCTACGTGCCAGAGTGAACGTAGGAGCTATACGCTACGTGAACTAAATGCAACTTTTCCTTTCAGAGGCGCGACCTCCATTTCATCACGCTACTGACTAGCTACCTAATTAGAAAACCCATATATTTTAGTAGGCCTATTTTAATATATTTAACTCCACACATTTACGACATCCCATTGGTTTTGACCCACTGCCAAACGCTCTTTCTTGTATTGCATTGTATTGCGTCAGCCTAATAGAATAAAACTAACACAATAAACACAGTAGGCAATTGCAGCCCGTGTGTGTTATGTTAATTTTATTATATTTTAATGACATCACCACATTCTCACGACACGTTGCTCCTCCCGTTTTCCACTACGTCACACGTCGAGCCAACGCAGTCCCCGCGGGTTGCCATAACGACGACGTTACTACTTCTTCAAACGCTCTGGTTCACATTTCTCGGCTCACTCACGGGATACACTTTGAATGCACGTATCTCCACGTTAATATAATGGAGTAGTCTATTTTCTTGTTTTTATGTGGTTAGGCGTTGACATACGTTCATGTGATTGTGAACGGGCCTGGTACATTCATCTCAATGTCAACCTGCTTCGTTTTGATTAGGAACAACTGGTGAATCCTTGTGGACAATGTGCGCTACATAACATTTATTATTTCACTCTAGTACCACAGACAGCATGGACAGACGACACTTTAACACTCTAATGCTGTTTGCATTGACTTCGCCTAATACATTTAACCATGTGAACTAGGTGTCGTCTCGAATAATGGAAACGGCAGAGGATTTTGACCAGGATTTTGCGGAGGACTCAGAGGAGAAAAGTCAAGCCGATGACGATATATTCCTGGACGACTTTTATGTGTTAGGCCTACAGACTGACAGGAGCTACATCGATGCTCTGCTGGATGTGAGCGCGGAGTGCTCCCTGAAGGAACAGGAGCCCTGTGATCTGTACTACTCCTCTGGCTGGGAAGAGGCTGTAAGTAACCATCCACTCACTCACTCACTCGTTGACCTACTTTATATGTCAAGCGAGCCAATGTTTGTTTCCTGCACAATGTCACCAATATCAATAACTTTAATTCCCAGCAGCATATAGAGCATTAAGACAGATGTCCATTAACTGATGCATTATTGTCCAGTGTTTCACTTAATTAGCATGGCTAGTTGGTGTAATGGTTAGGCCAATCCCAGGCCAATCCCTTTTATACAGATATTGTTCTCCTTCACACTGGAATGCTCACACTTTAAATATCAAGGAAACACTATTTGATCACAATGTATGACACAGTAGCCTATGATTAAGAGATTAATTATGCCTACACCAAAGGAATTTGGCTAAATACTTCTAATGCTAACAACCTCATGCATGTATGTGCTTCTGGGACAGGTCCAGGGCTGGAGCAGAGTCTCTGCACTGGGCTGCATATTTCTACCACAGAGAAAGCGGAGGAAACCCAAGAATGATGAGCAGCTTCCCCATTGTCTCCTGTGTGTTGACATGAGGCCCCCTGAGGCCCTCAGCTCGGACAGGACCCCCGAGTCTCACGTGAATAACGCCATACCATCGGGTCTCCCCACATTGCTCTCACCATCAGGACTCCCCACAGCGCTCTACAGCAACACTGCCGGGTCTTCTCCACTGAAGGAGGCCCCTCTGTACCACATCCTACTCAGGGACAAGATGGCCGACGACACAAGGCACCGAGATGTCCTCCAGCCTTCGCCGCCTCACAACCTGAATTCTAAACACCCAGCGCTGAATGGCAGGCACTATGAGCTCGGGCTTCCCATCAACAGCTTCACAGTGTTGCCCCCTGTAAAAACACCCCAGTCGAAATCCCAAAGAGTCATCCACCAGGTCTGCTTCAGGGAGAGCGGCGCGGGAGGGAGCTCGGAGGGAGGCGGTGTGGTGCCACGGCCCGCCATGGAGAGAACAGAGGAAACAGGAGGAGCAGACTCTGTGACAAACCCAGAGCCATCTAAAGACACTTACACAGCGATTGCTCCTCCCACCGCCATCTACTGTCCATCTCAGGAAAACCGCCAATTGCTTTCCACTTTCACCGTGCCGATCCTAAAGAGGCACGAGGTGCCTCTCGACACCATGCACCACCGGACTACCTTCGCCATAGGCAAGCATTGGAAGCAGGTGCTGCGGACCGGCAGTGAGTACAGCCGGCACGCAAGATCCACCACTCCACAGCTGCCCGTTCTTTTAGGGACCAAGGTCCCAATAGTGGTGTCTGGCCAAAGAAAGACCACTTTAAATACCCTGTTGCTGTGCACACACTCACCCTAAGGCTGTCATGGGGGGTGTTGTGCTCAAATCTATGTGGATAGATTTGTCTTGAATATAATCCCAACTAATTCCATCAAATGTTTTTAACTGTTCTAGTTGCCCAGCAACAATGGCCACCTCCTTAAAACGTAAATCCTACATTTGTGTTACAAGGAGTTATGGCTGTAATGGTGCTTTATTGGTCATACATTAATTTGTTTATCAGTATAAAACATTGGAAACCCTGTTATTACTACATGGTGAGCGCCTGATATGCTTCAGCAGCAATTCTGGATTGCTGTTATACAGATATCTTATTGCTGTAGTAAAATTAAAAACATTCTGAAAGTATCAGGTTTGTCATTGAAACTTAATCATCAGTGTGTGGACCGAGACACGTTCAACAGATATATGTATTGTGCATATACAATACATATACGTGGTGACAATGCAATACTTTCTGAAAAGAGCACAGCAATACACTGTTCCCTTAGTTTATTGAGTGCATCAGTACAGCTTGGACAAAGAAACAAACAATGCAATCTGGAACTCTATACATTTAAGCAAACACCAAAGGCTACTAATAAAAATAATAATAATTTGTATTGGAAGAAAATATAAATTCTTCATGCAATGAATCTCATGGGAAAATAAAACGCTGTATTACCACTGGGAACTATTTTGATCTTCAAGCTTTTTTTTTTTTGTCTCCATTAACATGAACCTATTAGAAACAGTATGCACCCCACAGTACAATGGATGATTTGAAGTAAGGTCAAATACTTACAAAATAAAGCAAGTTAAGATTTGGGCACAATGCCACATACATTCTTTTGTTTTTTTTAGGTGACACCTAAAAACAAAGACAAAAAGTATTTCTGGAAAAGGATCAAATGAAAAAAGAACAAAAAACCCCACTCTGATTAAGGCACAGAAATAAAATAAAATACTCAAGGCTCGCTGTATATCGCGCTGTTCCCTAGAACAGTCTGGAAACGGTGTTCGTGCAAATGAGGTAACTGGCGCAGACAAAGTACGTTTTACAGTATCTTGCATCCAAAAAAATACTAATGAAAAAACAAAAAAAATCAAACAGACAAGGCATGCATCCCATTGGTCAAAGAGGGAATTCAGTCATTAAAGATGGAGGAAATTTGATGTGGTTGGCAAACACAACCACGTTTCTCTGACTGGAAACAGAGTAGCTAAACTTTACTCTAATCCCCGGTTTCAGCACAGCACAACACCGCCTAACACGCTAGCACAATATGCTGCTATTGTATACACCTACAGCCAGCTAATGAATAAGTTAAGGTGGGTGACAGCCTCGCCTGGGAACTGTCCGAAAGGGGCCATCTAGCTATGTATATAGAGGGCGACCCACACACATATGGATCATTAGACGACAACAAACTAAGTACTACATTATAATTACAATGTATCATTACAATGTAGCATTACGACGCATCATTACAATGTATCAAACAGAAGAACTGCGCTTAGCATTCAAACTATTTGTGCCACAGATTACGATTTCGGAGGCATCGCTTCATGGCTCTGGTGAATGCCTTGTACATACTTAAAAGATTTGTTCGGAACACTAATTCAGGATGGTTTTCACAGTGATTATGCCACATGGTACAAAATAACTGAAGAACACGCATATCTTGCCACCAACAATGCAAAATATCGAGGCCAGCATCAAACATAGATTACAAGATGAAGATGAGGGGGGACAGCCATTAAGTAAATGTTAAGATGGTGACTTGCTTTAATGCACAGTAGTGTTATATTTGTTAAACTGCTAATACAGACACAAATAGCGTCAACTAGTGTGTTATACAAATCAAAATAGATATATTGAAATTGTAGAAGTAAACATGTTTTCTAGACAAGACATGCATGCAATGTTATCCTATGTGCAAATAAATATGTAAACGGGCAGGGAGTTGAATGCCCAGTGAGCTAATAAAGTGCAACCAAGCTATCTGGGTGTATGTCTGGGAATACTCAAGGACATGACTCCCTTAATGGAATGTTCATAGACCTTCCAGATGCTCACAGATCACCATGACACCACTTGCAGTCCACTTGTAGCTGGAGGACAATTTAGAGCAGAATCCTTCTATGTGGGTAGCAGCACAGAGAGATCTTCAACTGTTGGGTTTGTCTCAGACATAGAGAGATGTAAGACTTTCTTATGTTCTTATGTCTGGGTTTCAACAGAACTGAAGTGAGACTCCATATTCCAGGCGAGGTCAGCTGACAGGAAATCATCCATGACTGTTTGGGTTTCGTTGCTGGTCAGAAAGAGGTGTCCAAGGCCATCGGCTTGGCTGGTGATGGTCTGAGTCTCTGTGCTGCTCAGTAGCCTGGCCTGCTCTGTGTGAGGGACAGGGAGCTGAGGTGAAAGGCCAATAGGAGGAGGGGGGATGTCAGTCTGGGTTTCTGTGTCAGATGACTCTGTGCTCATGGAGAAGCTGGAGTGTCGCAGGATGCTGCATGGCATGCGGCTGCCGGCACTCAACAGGAAGTTAAGGTCAGTTTGAGTGTGGGTATCAAACATTTCCAGCTCAAGGTCAGTAGCCTGAGTTCGACTGTGCCCAGTGCTTTGTTCCAGTTGGTCCAGCAAGAGGAAGTCTGTCTGGGTCTGGATGTCCAGAGACTCCAGCGGTGTGTCACTACCCAGTCCTCTGAGCTCACTCTCCTCCGTTTGTGTCTGGATGTGCACAGTATTAAGGAACTCTTCAAAGTCAAAGTCGATACCAGTGGGCTGGTCCTGAACCGGGTCCAGGCCAGGTCCACAGCCTGCAGTGGTATCGTCAAGCACCTGGTGGCCAGACATTGTGTCAGACAAGATATTCTCCAGGTCGTGAAGGAGGGTCATGGTCTGGGTCTGGTTGTCTGACATGCTATTGGAGTTGAGCTCGTCGGTCTGTACACCAAAACACATAGGCCCTGCCGACTTCACATCCTCATAGAGACTGCCGACTCCAGCAGCTGTGGATTCCTCTAAAGCTAGAGAAGTCTGTGTGGAGACACTGAGAAAGTCACTAGCAAACAGGTCAGAACACATAACAGCCTGGTCTACCTGAACCCTCTCCCTAGACTGTGAAGCAGTACTTGGGCAGCTTGTCTGGGTCTGTCTGGATGTGGGGGAAACAGATAGGCCATGGCAAGGTATTTGGCTGAGGCAGAGACTGTCTGTTTGAGCGCCAATAGTGGATTTAGCTTTGGTGGAGGAGAACGTCTGAGTTTCCACACTGACAGGCAGAAGGACTTCGGTGCTCACACTTATGTCTGTCTGAGAACAAGAAGACACTGGTGACTCGCCAACAGCACACGCTCCCATCCCTAACCCAACTCCTGCCCCTAAAGGCATTCTAGTTAGGCATGATATGTCTGTCTGAATGTTTGTGGATGTGCTTCTGCCATGAATACTTCCAAGGCCGCTGGCTGGTTCCTCTGAGCACAAAGGCTCTAGACTCACCTGCACCCCAGTGCTGATGGGTCCAAGGCTAGAACGGGAGGCAAGGAAGCTCTCCCTGAAGCCCAGGGTTTTGGAGTCCAGGTGTGGCACCACAGCCCCCATTGCTTGTGGCAGCAGTTGAAGAGTGCTGAGTGAGCCCTTGCTGTCCACAGTAAGCACAACGGATCTCAGAGCACCACTTTCTGTAGAAGGTACTAGGACAGGAACGTGGGTCAGCTGCATCACAGGGACATTGACCAGCGCCATCTTGGGCTTAGGTAGGAGCATTTTTTTGTGGCTTCTCTGGAGGAATGGGGTCGGATTTGGTGTGTCTGGTGCAAAAGTTGTGTCAGCAGAAAGACAGCCCACTGATAACTCCTTATTGGCACTTAGATTTTGACATGTTGACTCGTTGGGCCTGAACTTAACAGAACTGCTTATCAGTTTCTCCATCTTGCGTTTCTTTACTGGGGGAATCCTGGAATGTAAGAGTAACAGAGAACATGGGGGATGAATACAAGGGAATTAAAGACAGCCAAGTTAGCACAGCAAACAACAGTTGTCATTAAAGCTTGCTGTTAAGACTAGACGAGTTAGTTACTTTGCATACCTGTGTTCCGTGGGGAGCTCATGTCCCGTTCTGTATATATGAGACAACAATGCAGCTCTACTTGCATACGGGCATCCACATGTGCACCGGTAGGTTTTCCCACAATCCTCCATGTGTCTCCTCAGGTCCCACTCCGTACTGTAGCCATTGTTGCATTTGGAACATTTGTGCTTCTTCTCTGCATGCATTTTCATAAAGTGCTGGAAAGAAAGAAAGTCTACTATGTGCTTTGGAAATGACAAATATTGGCATGCAGTAACATTTAGATTGAGATATTATTGACTGATCTAATACAAAAAACAAGTTTCAATAGAAATGACAGGGAAGGCCTTACTTGTTTAACCAGTGAAAACTGGGAGAATGGCCTATTAGGGCCTCTGGGACAACCCTCAATAGGACAACTGTAAAGCTTCTGGGCTGCAGTCAGGTCTTTCCTGATGGTAGGGTTGACAAGGCCATCCTGATGGAAACATGAAACAGAAAGAGATTTGCATTACTCTCACGTCTTCCTCTGAACCGGTATGAAAAACGTCCACACCGGCGATGACGACATGTTTGGCTCTACACTCAGTCTACTCTACATTGTGTGGCTTTACCCAGGTACAACAGCATGACGTCATGAGTGTGACAACAGTGTGCTGCTTTTGTTATGGGGTAAATGAGCTCATTTATCGGCTATAATTTCATTGTTGGAATAATACATAATAATATAAATTTGCCACTATCAGCAGATAATTTATCGGACCGATATTTGACATGCATGCCTAGTTGAAGATGATGTTTTAACAAGGACTAGTGCAGTGCCGGTTCAAAACGTGTCTGTTCGGAAGGGGCCGATTGCTTGACCTCCGGTGTTGCTGCTGCTTTGCAGCTTTCTCGAGAACCACTCATTCAAACAACTTCACACTCGACACTGCACTTCCTTAGGTCCTCAGCAATACACCCGCCAAGTATGAAGTCGATCGTATTAACGGTTGTCAAGAAAATCGAATTACAGACACACACATACAGAGACTCCTTCCATTATAGTTAGATGAGGAAATAAAGTGCCAAATAATCATTGAAATAAATCACAAAAAGAAATGGGCAAATAAATGCAATCTCATATCGCCTGTGTTTGCCTTTCGGGTGCACCTTTGCAGGTTTGGCCTGTAGGCTCTTGCAGGCTTTTGTTCTTTTCTCCGACAGGAATCCAGCACAGCGTTTAAAACATATGAATCGACAAGATCACATCACCCAAACCAGTACCAATGGAAAAACTAGTAGTCTCATTGGATTCCTTTCACATCAGTGTCCTCAACAGTGTATTGATTTGATGTGCCAATCAGAGCAGTGGGGTTTCCAATGCACTGTGTTCTATCATTTCACTACAATCAGTCATCCAGAGCTTGCTGCACTAAAGCATTACACAGACGAATGAACAAAGCAATGAAAGATGGATAAAACAGGGGCCACTGACAGCGCGTGTGACATGACATTACTACGGGCCAACCAATATGATATTTTGTTTAGCGGTCATGTTTTCTGTTAATTAAGGGACATTAGACTTGTAATACTAGTGGAACATGTTTTAAAGGGGAAATGTGTGAAACTATTTGTTTAAAACGTTCAAAAATAGTTTTGGCGTTATGTCAAAGATGTCTATGTATTGCGTTGCAGAAATCTCCATATGTTATGAAACCAACGAATAGATTGAGAACAGACTTGTGAGAATGGCCGTTTAATTCGCAGCGATGACGCACATTACAGCATACATCTACTGCCTGCCGTTTTATACACCGGCCACTATACGGTGCCTGGCGCACACACTCTTGTTGCGATTCAATCAAATGTCAATTTACAAGACACAAATTAACTTTTACAAGATACAAGTTGACTCCTATTAGTATTCATAATTATTAGACAAATCTCGATAATCCCGATATTGGCTAATGTGATCGGCCTAGCAATAAATCCATTAGTCCTAACCATTACCGGGCACCAACCCATCCAATCATCATGCTCTGGAACAATAAGTGGTGGACAAGGGCATTTGTATTTGCTGAGTCACTGGAGTAGCCTTTGGCTACATTATATGACAATGGTTTGAGTTGTTTTGTGGACTCACTTTAGCCAAACGGATTTCCATATGCAAATCCGGATATGTTATGGCCTGAAAGGATCTGGGATGTTTACTGGTAGTGGACATTTCTATTCCTCAAAAGTATGTGTTACAGGGAATGTGGTACCTAGAAGATGAAAAAAAACATTCTTCAGGGTAGTGTGTACGTGCAGTAGACAGTTGTTTAGTACCATAACGGTATGACAATGTTACAGTGTTGTTACATTCTCCAAATCCAACTTAATGGATGATGCATTTTATGGGTTAGGTTAGGGTTAGGCAACTCTAATAGCAATATAACTATGACACATAATATAGCTTCGTTCTGCTGTCAATTGAAATGGTTTAAACCGACCAATCACACCCAGTTCAACTAGTCTCTCCCAACACATCTTGCAAATAGCTGTGCAGACATTAATTCAGGCCTTGGGCCACACAAACTTCCCCCAAGTAACTTAAAATTCCAAGTTCACCTTTTTGAACAGAGACCTTAGTGTGTCAAAAGGACACATTTCCCAAGAGAAAAAAACCCTACCTAATTCAACAAAGGGAGATTGAATCACCCGCACTTGGGATTTGAAAGGCGAAAAAAAGGTGGACGCCAGCTGAATAAGAATTCCAATTAAAACCCATTTAAATTGGGTGTTTTTGCTCATTCCATAGCGCTGTTGTTGACTCCAAAACGCAGTAGTGTGTATTGCATAGTGCCGTGTAGTTTAGGTAAGCAACATGGGCAAGACCGTGCCTTAGCATATATGAACTTACAGATGACTTGCTCTTTCCCCGACTTCCAATGTTGTGTTGGCGAATAACAAATAAACACAGGGGTCGCTAAAAAGCCATTACCTTCACTCTGTGGGATTTCACCAGATGCATGTTCAACGCAGGTGTGTTGGGGAGGATTTTTCCACAGCCTTCCACGGTGCAGAGGATGTTTGTCCTTACTTCTTTGGTTAGCTCCACGATAGACGGCGTTATTATTTCCCGAGACTGCGAAGGAGACTCTTCGTTTGATCTCGGTATTCCCATAGAAGCACTGGCTTTGTGACTGACTTTCCCGGACGCATAGGCAGCCATGTTTCTGTGTTGACAGAACCGGTAGCTTACCGGTAGCTTGTGGTGCAGAAAGCCCCGTGCATACGTTCGCCATTTAACACCTCAAACGCCGTAATGCTAACCAATGCTGTCACTACCACGGCGGATAATGCTCACTACCGACCGCACTTTCTACGCATGCGCAATACTTACCAGCGAGCGCATCACAGTGGCGTGGCGTGCACATTTTATAGTCTATGGGCGTGCACGGCACCGGCACCAGCGGGTACAATGGTAATGGTAATTACATAGATAAAACAGGCCTACAGATACACTGCAAACCTGTGTTGGTTGCTTTTGGTTTAAAATGAAAATGGTTGTGTTGAATGGTTATAGTTAGGTTTGGATTCGGTGCAATAGCATTTATCTGCAAATTATTGCCTCAGCTAAATACTATTATTTCAAAATGACAATGTGCATTATCTACAATACGCAACTGAATTATGCCTCAATTTAATCGGACTGTCGATGACGTCGACGTCACATCCGGTAATATTTACTACACAATCCGAGAGGTTTCAGATTTCAGATGACAAACACTTAGCAATGTAATATTTGCCATACATTCTATATTGTTCTGTATTGTTGACTGCATGGTCAAATACAAAAAAGTTAGTTAGTTAGTTAGTAAGTTAAAACAGCTCATTAAAAAAATACAAGGCATTTAGACAAATAGATTTGACAGGTTTATTACACATATTACAGTCAAGAAACATAACACATTATAAATTGCACATTGTTAAAATGACAAATGAAGCATATTCTTCTGAAAATGACATAGAAAACAAAAATCTAACAACCAGATGTTTGGAGAGTGGATATAAACACATTAAACACGAGGCCAGAAGCAAGACGGATACATTTATGGTCTCATTTGACATTTTTTGGACGGGGTGTTTGAGAGGGAGGGCCTTTGTCAGTGATCACAAAATGATTCCTTCCTTTCTGGGTGATAGATGACAACAGTGGTGTGACGGGGGTTGAAGCAATTCCTGTAATTACAAAAAAAGAGGGGGGAAAGGCAGTTTATATGCAGTGTACAGTATTCAAAGTTAATGCTTCCAATGACCTCCATGTAAGGCATTGTTGCCACCTAGGGGCAAGATAAAAGAAGGAGAGAATAGCTATTTTAGGACGCTTGTCTGAACCTGTCATTGCACTGTGCCGGAGCGACTCCAGGATGTTGGCGCTTGAAAATTTAACAACACATCTGAACGGCTGTTCTCTTTCTGTCATGACCTTGTTGTCTTTTAGCTTGGTCTCCAGCTGTGGATGGAAATCATAAAATAAGAATGTTATTTGACCTTGAATGACTAGAAACGGAAAAATAAACCTCTGCACGTGTTTTATTAAAACCACACATTATTTTGTCATCTGTTTTCTTTTTGTGAAGTACCTTGTAGATGGCCGTTTGCAGTTCAGGTAATGTGCCACCACCAAATGCCTCACGGGCCATCTGAAGTCTATTCTCTGACTGCTCCTTTTGTTCACACTCCACTTGTGGGTCTATGGAAGATTAATTAATGAATTAAACAATGTATTATAATACTTGACAGGACCAGGACACCATATTTGCCATGTACAATGGTTAACCCTACATACTTAAGTTGATTTGGTTCTCTTCCCCAAGAGGCTGCAGATGCTTGCTGGGAAAGACCTAAAACAAGACACAGTGCCACTTAATTTTAAATTATAATATGCATTCATCCCGGTTTAGGAAATATGAATTGCGGAATTTGAATACTGATGACACATAAGAGATAAGACAGACAAGATTCTGTCCAAGAGGGATGACTTTGTGGGAAGTTAAATACAAGACTCCCAATAACTACTTCTGGAATAACAGATACCTTTATCTTTACCTATATACCTACATCCGTGCATCCCCTTAAAATGCCTAGTTAAACCTAATTAATAACAATAAACTGAAGAGTGTAAACCATCCAACCTGTTGGAATTGCTTCATCAGCAGATCCCTGATGGCAGTGAGTTTCCGTCCACTGAGGTTAGCGTCCTTAATAGAGCTATGTCTGGTAGCCAGAACCAAGGCCTGAATGGAATAGCAGGTTTTTAGGTATACATTGTCAAGACTTTGCCCACCACATACGAATGAACCATATTCAATAATATCGCTGCTATTTTTGTTAACATCAGGACTTACTTGGGATAACAGGGGCATTTGTTTGGAGGTCAAATTTGTCATAAACACGTAGGGTGTCTGAAGATGATGAACAACATATGTAGGCTTCAGGTGGTTTGGCTGCGAGAAGCTGTCCCCCCAGGCAATTCGTATCCAGACTGCCTCATCTGTATGCTTCTTGATTTTGATGGACACCTTAAAACACAAATTAGCAGGCTTGCAGTTATGTATCTTGAAATTTTATAAAAGGGATCCACCATGTTGCTAATCTGGCGAGGGTTTGTCTTACATGTCTAATGAGTTCAGCCAGGTGTGCTTTAAACTGCTCCTTGAAGTGGATCAGCTCTACTGAGAGAGCATCATCTGAAACAAGAACATTACTAGCTTTAATGGTGTGAATGGTGACAATAGAAATCACCAGTTTAGTCTGTGTACAGGTTTCCCCCCATAATATAACACTTGAATGAAATGTGGTAAGAGAAAAAAGTAAATGTTTGTCCTACCTCTTGGCCCAAGAAGCTGGTAGGCATTCCATGGCCTTTGGTTTGGGTTCTCAATTATATCTTAAAAACAAAGAGTCGTTTTTGTATTTCACTCTTAATGATCACACATTCATGCATAGTTTGAGTTCAATAAGAAAATGACTTACAAATCATCTCGAGCTCTGTAATGTGTTTTACTCCCAAGCCATTTTCCTGTAGTACACAGAAATATTTAATTTGTTTTAGGACAGAAAGAACATCCATAAGCTTACACATCATATGAATTACGCAAAATAAATACATTACAAACGTTTGCACTGTGGACAACTCATCATACTACATTACGACTAAAAACTGCCTATAGATTGGGATAGACAGGGACCTGTGAGTAGGCGGACCAAACACAAAACACTTTTACGCGTAGGCAAACGTAAGATATGCCGAGGTTGAATTCGACTTCCATATGTTCAGATCTTCATAATGACTTTTGCCATCCCTGCTAAAATGTTTTCAACACAAACCGACACTTACTGCACACAGGGCAAGCAGATCTTCCGTCAACACCAATTTCGGCCGAGTGAAATCCAAAAACTGTTGTTGGTCGACGTTCAAACGACCCCACTTGCTCAGTGTCGTCTTCAGCATTTGTGTCGGTATTCTTCGTATGAGCCGCTGTAACAAACGCCTCGTAGGGTCGTCCATTTTTATTTTAAGTACACAGGTAGTTAGCTGACAATAAGTTGTTGTTGTTGTACAGATAAAGGTCGACAGCGAGAAATTCCAAACAAGCGCCACCAGGCGAACACACGAATCAACCAATCACATTTCTTCAGGAAATATACTGGGGTAAATGTAGCGCCCCCTATCGTGCGGGGGTAGTAGCCACCAGTTTTCTATTGAACATAATAATTCTTTCTTAAATATACAATCAGCAAATTTCCCGCAATGTTAAGTATCTCTTCAGAGTTTTGTGTTGTACAAGGAGGCAGTTAAAACTAAAAATAGCCTATATTTGAGTTTGATTAGGCCTATTGACTGGGTCTGTGCTATTTTAATTTAACAAGTTGGATGCGTTCAGCATCAAATTCAGGCCAATGATGATTGCACATCTTTGGGAGGTGCGACATTTTCTTGAGGTGGTTAATCCTCATCCTGGACTCTGTTTGTTCTCAATTAAGTTAACATGTGTCACCATGTATTATTAAGGCGCACACGTGTGGCTTTATTTCTTTTTGCGTCGTAATACGAAAACAGGTTGCGTTCATTGTCACTTAGTTAGCGCGACTCGATTTTTTTTGGTTTAAGCTACAAAACTCGACTAAGAAAGGGCCGCCGTTACTTGTTTGTTTCTTTTGTGCTTTCGCCTCGACAATCCGGACAATCATGGCCATCAACGGGGAATCTTCAACGACGATCACCGCAGTGAATTACCCAAGTTTGGGCTGATTGGCTTCAGGTGATCTGTGCTCCGAACACGTTACTTATACTTATCTCCTCGCACACAGACACACGCAAACGGCATGTTTCTTTCCCCTCAAATGTTTACATGCACTACACAACTGGCTTAGTCAACATGGCTGTTAACTACAACTTGCAGTTTTGCATCATGGTTTCTGTGCAATGTGATTTTAATTGTGTGCATTTTGTATTTGATTTACAAAATGCACACAATGGGTCCCTTATATACATATAGGCCACTGTCACCCGACCATGTTGACGCCGCATAATGGACGGGAAATTAAACGGCAGGCAGTAAATATATGCTGCAATGTTTATCATCGATACAAGGTAAACGATAATTGTCACAAGTCGGTTGTCTATCTCTTTATTTACTATTGCTTGGGCTAAACTCCGAGAACATTACAATTATGGTGAAACAGGTACTTGAGCAGTTTCATAAGCGTTGAGTTGCTCCACTCCATGAAGCAACCTCAGTAGACACGCGTTATTAACTAACTTTTAGACAGAAATTAACACAGTCAACACAAGTTGACTCCGATTAGTATTCATCATTATGAGACAAATCTCTCTCCATAGATTAAGTATGGAGATCCGATGACTCTCCTGGGATGCTGGGAGCTGTAGGTGGATGGGAGACCAGGAGCTGTAGTGTACGTGACGCGGAAAGGTAAGATAATGAAATTGAAATCTTGGCTTCTTTCTCATTTAGTTTAATTTTGTTTAGAATGAATCATTTGATGCTAGCAGCAGCTAGTGTCAAAGGTAGAATAACTATGTATACATGTATGGCTGACTATTTAGTATGAGCTGTTGCATTGATGGAATAAAATGAGTGTCAGGTGTACAAATGGAGATCAAACGTTCAGAAGTGACTCAGGTGGTGGGGTTATCTCGCGTCCCTGTCGGTGATGGCTTGTATGAAGACCCGCCAGCTCCTCAACCAGAAAAGGTTCTCTTCTTCAGACAGAACTATCAAATCCACAGCAACCAGGAACTAACTGATAGCATAGCCATTTGTGGATAATATTGGCAGTAATTATTTGTAACCAGATTGGTTGATTAATAGAAGTAATTGGGTCTTACTTTTTTTTTGGTAAATAGGGAAGATACTGGGAATTGTGAGTGTACTAGACTGGCTTTATCATACATTAGTAACTGGGTATTTGGCCCACCAGAATTGATGGAGGTACTGCATTTCGATCATTTCCAACATCATAACTTAGCAAACTGCCTAACCTCTGCCTGCTTCTTAAATAGATGTATTAAAAAATCACCAAGTTGCGTTGTAGAAAAACAGCAAAATTATTATCATGTGAAATCCCTGGGACTGCAGCCAGGAGCTGCAGTCCCAGGGATTTCTTTTAAGTCAGTATATTATTGACAATTCTACTGTGACTAAAAATACACATGTGCATCACTGCCCTCATGCCTCTAAATGAAAATGCCTGCATGTACATGTAAGATTATGTAAAGTATTCTATCGCAGCCGCATATGCTTCTGCCCCAAATCATATACAGACTATTGTATGTTACACAATGCTTGCTTTTATTCTATATTCACCCTTGATTTCTTATCGCTACCAGTTCTTCTTGCTTCCTGTCCTTGTGATTCCTGTCCTCCCAGGGATCAATTAAAAACTTCTTTTAAATAATCGGGGATTAACCTTTTTGGTGTGAACATCAGAATGTTACATGTATAATAAATGGTAAATTGATTTATATAGTGCTTTTATTCAAAGCGCTTTACATTGCCTCACATTCACCCATTCATACACGGACGGCGGTGTCAACCATGCAAGGTAACAACCAGCTCGTCGGGAGTAGTTAGGGTTAGCTCAGGGACACCTTGACAATTAGCTAGGCGGAGACGGGGATCAAACCAGCAACATTCCGGGTGCCAGACAACCGCTCTACCTCCTAATGCCACCTTTATTAACATTATAACATTAACCTTAAACCTTATCAATAACTGGTCTATACACAAGGTTACAACAATGTTATAATGCATTGCAACATGTGCGTACATAAGATCCTTTCTGTAATTCTCAACACAATCCGCAAAGTCTGATTATTCCATGTCAATTGTTTTTATTAGTCAATCAAAGGTTATGATTTGAAATGAAGATATCTGGTTTGTTTCTTGTAGCATATCTGCCCAGCTTTTGTACTTCTAACGCACCTAGCTGCAAACGCTATGTCAAGGGACAGACTATAAAGGGACACAACTGCCAACAAATAACTACCCCTCTAACCCAATGCCTCAACTTGACCACATATAACATAGCACCTAAAATAACCATCTCTAAGATAATTCCTAAACATAACATCAAACCTAAACATGGCCATATCTAACCTGAAACCTAAACATGACCATCCCTCTAACCCTAAAACCTAAACATGAAATCTCTACAATAATCTATATAATAATACTACTTATACAAAAACGGAACTGTTTTAAACAATAGCTACCTAAAAGGAGTTTTGTAGCATAAAAGATTTGAGAGTTGTAAAGAAACAAACCAAGCTAACAAGTCATAGAAATTCCTGAAAACTGCACATTCCTGACAGCCCATGGTCTTGTACACTGCGATAACACAAATGACTTTTTAAGCCTTTGGGTGACTACAATTCCATATTAAACTATATATTTTCAAACAGTTTTGGAGACCGGTATGGGGTCTTGGTGTAAACTGGGTGTGGACGATTATGAGCATTTGATCATTTGGTGCACGCACATAATTGATTCTCCCACCCGAAACACAGTTTGTGTCATGATGATGTTACGGGTAATGGATAGGGTTACTTGGGTGTAATCAGGTGTTTCTCTGGAGAAACAGGGTTTCGTAACCACGCTTCACAGGCTTTGCATGTAAACACACTGCCTGTAAATGCAGCCAAGTCCAACCCCCACTGCTGGAAAAGAATCATTGGTCACACAGGTATCATACATAGTCCCAGTGCACACCGCATAGGCCACATTTTAACGAGCCTGAAACAGTACAACATACTACTTCAGTGTAGGAAATACAGCAGGGAATGAAGCAGGTTGGCTGTGTATGGTGGTTGAAATACTGACATGTCATTGGCGGGTCATCAAGTTGTTTCATTATTGATTATGCAGGCAACTCTGGCCTAGATAGAACAATATAATTTAATTATATTTATTGTATTTCTTTCTATATATTTTGTCCTTCCCGATACCAATCTGGTAATCCACACTCCAGTCCAGGTGGTGGCGGTAAGGAATCAATAAGCTGGTTCCGTAACGGCCATTAAAAGACAAAACAAGAGTTAGTCCGTTCGTAAAATATTACAACAAACGTGTATTGGAAGTGTCAACGTTATCATTTTATAGGTTGCATGAATGTGACTAGCGATGATCAGATGAGCTGTAGAACTGCGTAGTCCGACCAAACCTGCTTCTTCAGCAGTGATCTTTGTTTGCATCATTGCATGTCCTTGTCGGTACCAAAACAACCCCCCAGAGCTGGTTTATTTAGAAACTATTAGCGGACTCCTCGCTCGTCTGACGTTTTTCGGAATAATACCACTGATTGATTTCAAATGACAAAGTTGTCGGTCATCTGGTAAGTTGGGTCGTCTGTGGTATGCACGTGTTAACAAACATGAGCGTAGCACCTTGATAGTCACTTATAAGGTAACTGTTTACATGTAGCAGTAGCAGTAACAGTTTTAATGCACATTAGTTTCGCATATTTAGTTAAATGAAATCGACCAAACAATTATAACCCTATGTCCATCGGCTGTTCAGGAAGGAGAGGGATGGGGAGGCTGTAGTATTCTTTAAAATAGACCAGTGGTTTATAATGGGATTGAGCTGTCCACTGGCACTTTTCTTCATGTGGGCCTTTGCCTCGTGTTGATTGATGCTAGTTAATGATTGCATTGCTGTTACATTCATGGCTCGTCTCGTTTGACATTTCAGCCCGTAAGCCAGCATGCACTCTGACCTCTCGCCTCATCTTCATACGGATGAATGTAATGAGATCATCACTCTTCTGAAGCTGTGCCACCAGGAGGTGCGCCTCTTCACACGTTAATATAGTTAACTGTTTAGTCACAAACAATTTCCATTCAGCTTAGTTTTGTGTTAAATAGTGTTCATGATATTAACGCAATATTTCTTGCCCCCCCCATTTAGCACAATGTCATGAAGTTCTTCGGCACGTGTAATGACTTCGACCGCGCTATGCGACGATGTCTCAAGAAAGAGGTGACCGTCTCCAACTCATTCGTTTAAATGTAATAACACACAAACCTACACTGATACTGTACCTCCATGTTCGCTGGACGTTCAACAGGTGCAAGCTAAGAGGGAGATAAGCGGCCAGCGTGCGGCGTTAATGAGAAAGAAGATGGAAGAAGCGGTGCGCTCTGAGCAGTAACGCAGGGGCGTCTGGATGTTGATTGAACCACAGCAGCTGGAGGTGGGAAGGAGGACGGGGTTGTGACTCATTTGACTTGCTACCCATTTGCCAATAAATCGCTGTTCAATACAACATCTGTATTTTTTTGTATTGTAATGATGATAACTGATTTATTTATATAAGTTCATTAGGTAATCCCATGCATCTGGTCCATGCCTGCTCAGTAGTAGTATGCTCACAGTAAAAATAATAATACATCAAACATGAGGTTGATTCGAGTGTATAAAATACAATAGAGTAAAAAATCAGACAATCGCAAAAATGTTGCTGAATATTTCCATGATTTGTTGGAATTGTTAAGGTCAGGTTTAATGGACTGAATTGCTTTTTTAAGAAAAACACTATTAGACCAGAGCAACAGTTGCTTGAAGGAACTCCAATGGGTTACACACATGAAAGTAGAAACAAAAATGTTTTTTAGAACCTTACTTAGTAAAAGAAACCAATTGATTTAAATAACAAAAGCCAAGTCAACCATCAATACATACCTTAATATAATGCACTTTATTCATCATGGGAGTTTATTCATCAATATGTTCATTGTTGATCATTTAGAAAGAGTTGTGGAGTGATCGAGGGAAGGGAAAATGGCACAGCACACTGAAAATTAATTTTCAAATAAATACAAAAATAAACTCGCTTTCAAACACTACTTACAATGCCAATACAAAACATATCCTGAAGTATAAAGTATTCTGGCAGGCAATACATTTATATCTACAGTATATTACATGCAGTTAATTACACAAATAGCTAGCCTCTAGTCTATGCAATGCCTGTATTTTATTGGAAAACTGGACAATTCTCAGAATTATACAAACATTTCTCCACAGAAATTGTTTTTTTGGTAAATTAAAAATGTAAATGCAATATAAGTTAATATATATATATATATATATATCTATATATATCATTTCCTGAACCTAATATCACGTGATTAAGGTCTACATTGGTTTCAGCTTCACAATACAGAACATAGACAACGCAATCACCAAATACACTAAACGTAATTGTCCAAGAAAAAGAAAAATGTCCTAAGACGTCTAAAATCATTGCAAAACAATATGTACACGATCGTCAGACCTTGGTAAACACCGATTTATATCGAACACATTCAACAGACTGCAGAGGACAATATCTTTTCATTAGTATGAAAGAGTACTACAACCAATTGAAATCCTTGCATAATGATACTCGCGTGACGTGTACCATTTGTTAGCAATACGATGTATCGCTTGTGTAAGTGCCGCTTATACGATTTAATCTGCTGTGCACATTACTCTGTTTTTCAGTGTTAAGAACGTCAACATCAAAAAGCCGAACTGCCCTTTGAGATCTTAAAATCTCAAAGGCCTATAACAAATCAATCTCATTAGAACAGCTATTACCACTTAAATACCAGTGTTGAGTTTCATTCTGTTCATGGAAATGAGGGAATGTGTATCTAAAGGGAGAGAAACTGTGCTTCACCCAGACGCAAACTTTGGTTTTTGCTACATTAACTCAATGGCTTGAAGTACACGTGCACAGACCATCAGCACACTTGGGAATCTATATTCATAAGAATGTACACATAGCCAGACCATATTTTCAGTTTGTACACATAGTATATGTTTTAAATACAAATATACATATATCTCCATCTCAATATATTATATATATGATTAATTAAATAAATTATTTTAAAACATAGGTGATGTACACATTTCCACACATTTCACAAAGCTTTCAAAGTCACACAAACAGACTCATTTTACGTCCTTGAAGAGGATCATTCATTGTTATATTATCTCTAACAGGCTCAGGGCTCAGTGAATCTCTGCATTCTGCTAAGGAAACAAACCAGACTTGTCTATGTACTGGAATGGTTAAAACCACTGAACCCAAGAGTCAATTTGTCAATAGCAAGACAGGAGGAGGACACAGCATCTGCAATGTTTGATCTTTTCATTGAGCATGTCAGTAATGAAAGAATATAGGTTTAGATCTTCCTCACACTTTAAGTAATGCATGTTTTGGCCCTTTGGCCATTTCTTGGATTAGAACCGGGACAGTAGAAACACTAAAACATGAAGTTGCGTTTCAATGGTGATTTTGGAAAAAGCATGACGTTGCTGGTAGAGATGTTGGTCGATCAGCCAGATTCCATGCATCTGTGCATGAGGGGTCAGTTCTCATATGCTTTATTCTGCATGTAACTGAAGAGGGCTTCCAGTCCTTTGGTTGAGCACCACAACTGTCTCAACATCTGGCACTCTTTCTCATTCACCTCCTCCAGGACAGACATCAGGATACCCCTCACGAGGCATTTGGATTCCTCTAGCACCTGGGGGGTTAGCATGGGACAGTGGGTGGGGGTCAGGTTTAAGTGGTTACCTTTACGCTGGTACTTATTAGAGAAAGAAAAATAATTTGCTCTTTTGTTGGTTAGATACCTACCACAGAGCTACACAACGCCATTTCTCTCACGCGTATCATCACTTCCTGGTTAAACGTTGCCGGCCAGAAGACCTGTGAAACTAGACCCCGGCTGCATGCTTCTTGTGCTGTGAGCTTTCTCCCACAGAACAGCATCTCATTGGCCTACGATTTGGGAGAAAAAGCACCTGGCATTAAAACAAGAACATTTTGGACTGTGCAGTAAACATTTGCGCAGAAACAACCAGTTGCACTGAAAACCCAGAACAATAGCGGTACTGACCAGCGCCACACCCAGGATTTGGGGAAAGGTGTAGGAGGAGCAGCCAGAGGGAGTGAGACGGAGGGCTGCACATGGGGTTTGGAACCAAGCTTTCTCACTGGCCCACACCACATCACACAGAGGCAGGATGGAGGCCCCCAGACCCAGAGCAGGGCCATTCACAGCCACCACAATGGGCTTCTTGAAGTGGATGAATGCCAACACCAAATCCCTGTATAGAGAATGCAATTGTGTTTCATGAAAACCAAAAAGAGGATGTGGTCGATTCTGGTAAACGTTCTGTCTGATACATCCTGTTGTCCTCAACTAGTCCCTTTTCTTACCGCACAGCATCTGCAATTCGAGTGCTCTCTTTCCTACGGTCTGTGGATAGACGCCCTATAAGGTAAGATGGCTCCAGACCGCTGCAGAAGATGGTCCCCACGGAACTCAGCAGCAGCAGTTTACTGTCATCAGCAGCTGCATTGCCCAAGGCCCGACAAACTTCTTTCATGATCTGACAAGAAAAGAGGGTTGTATCCTTTTAAAACAAAATACAAAGTCTCCTTAATGTTGTATATGGGACTCGAGGATATTTTCAACACCCTCTGCTACAGTAAATATATTGAGATATTTTCCAATATGCGATTCCAGTTAATACATGGTCTTGTTGTCATCAACGTGACCAGGACAGGTTTTTTTAGGGCACAACTGCTGTATATGAATAGATTTGTACCTGCAGAAAAGCCACCACAATTCAAAATTCAAGTTAATCTCTCAACACATACAATATCTCTCCTGAATTGACATCTGCCTCAGGTTCATCATGATACGTCACAGCAAAAGCCTCCGTTTTAAAGAAGCTGTTATGTATGGAAAATGTTATGCTATTATGCACCATAGGAGGCGCCACGTGTTCCACAGAGTCAAAAGCAGTGAAGCTAGGAGATTCCACAAATAAAGATAAAGATAGTGATTCAATTATGGCACCGTGTCACCATAACTGTGCACAGAAAGGCATCAGGTGCAGTTTGATTGCACTGCAGCAGCCTTTGCCACAGCCCCCCTCCACCTCAAACAGCATGTGGTTGAGAGAATGAGGTCTACACGAGGCCTTCAATTCAGCTGATCCATGACCATTCTGAACACATTTCAAGCAGACGTGAAGCTGGCCAGTTCAACAATATAGGCTCCCTCTAGTTTCTAATGGTACTCTATAGATCCAATCCATTTTGTAACTTGTGCATGCGGGAAGTCTGAGGATCAGATAGCTTTCACACGTCCACTAGAGTGATAGAGCCAGCTTGGACTTTGAAATTCACAAATTTTGCCTTTTTAAGAATAACCTAATACATATATTGAGTATAAATTATTTTTATTTGACAAAAATCACATAAACATTGACGTAATCAAAGTTGGAGTTTCCTCCAAAACTGAATCAAATGTTTTTTAAGTTCTTTCGTTGCCAGTAGATAATGATGTTGTGTCACCCTCTGCTCGGTCTGACAAAAGGAGAATAAACTGATGCTGTGAGAGCTCGCCACCAGGGGGAGCCTTAGAAAACATGACTGGTAACCCTGATGGTATTTACATTTTTGGATTACATGGGGCTACTTCCTGTTATTGCTTGTTGCTTGTTGTTTGAAATGTTCCGCAATTATATTGTGTGCTATGCTATATTGTACTTTCCTTTTCTGAAAACGAAACAAAAAAACCAAAAACATCTGCATTATGATTTCCATGTGAAGTGATTAGTCTGACAAAACACACACATAGCCTATATGTATATATATATATATGCATTATGTTGACTTGACATTTGATTTGATCAAGCATCAGAAAATGCTTATTTTTGTTCAAATCATATGGTCAATACAATTGTTTAGATGAAGGCACAAATGACAAAATAGAAAAACGTCATGAAGATCATGAAGATAACATTAAGTATTCCGATGTTTTTTAAACGACCAGAGAAGCAGCTTGACAGCATCATTGTACCAGTGTGTTCAAGCCCAAACCATTGTCAACCATTGTTCTGCACATCAAAACACACCAAAACATGTGAATGTATTAAGGAGCCAACGCTGTATGTTGAACGCATCAGTAAAAAGCATAGTATAGTCACATCTGTAAAACCATGCTCACGTTATATCACGTTTTGACAGACTTCATATATGCATGTACAGAAACATGACAAAGGGTAGTCCTATATATTCAGCCAAAGCTGCGTAAAATACTACACTACTCCCTCCTCCTAAAATGTAGGGCCTACCGAGGCAGGGTAACTCACACACTGCGCGCGATCTTCCACTAATACCACCACCGGCGTGGACTGATTTGTGAGAGGATCACATCAAAGCCGCCTATTACGTTTCATGTGGTGAGAGCTCAGATCGATGTGAATGGCACGCTGGTGTCTATGATCAGTACCAGGGGTTACCGGTGCTTTTAATCCACCTGTTGCAATTAGGCAAGCGCATGGCTCTCCTCTCCAGCGCAAGTGCATCTCAGCAGTGCTAGGGATGGCCCGACGAAGCAGGCACCGCTAGCATCCTTCGTGTTAGCCTAACCTTAGCTTTTCCTATAGCCACGGTAGTGCCGGCTATAGGTTGTCACCATTAGGTGGTTGCGTCCATCAACAATGAATCATACATTTTACATTTAAAGACATAGAACGTGAAGGGGCCCACGCTGAGCTTTAGAACATGGCTGAGTAGAACAAGAAACTATGCATGTCTCTTTACAGCATGCTGTGTCTGCGCTACCAGATGCTGTTGGTTATGTTTCAGCATAGTGTTGTTCATTATTTTTTATATCTGAATTCAGTGGTTTTGGCCAATGTCGAACGCCTTACTTTACTTTTTCCTTCAATATCACATCCCTTTTAATCAATAGATGACAAAAAAATATTGTTACACAGATGAAGTTGCCAATTTTGTGTCACAAAAGCCTTTACTTCTGAGTTTCTTCAGTGTTTCAATGGGTGACGATTCTGTTCAGTGGGCAAGGCTCACACATCGTGTAAAGGAAACAGGCAGTTTGGTGATAATTCAGATAATTTAGAATGACTGACTAATTCCACTTCCCTCTGCACGGAGGAGTGTGAAAGACAATATGGGGGCAATATCCCTCAAACCCCGCCCAAAACACATTTTCACGAACCCCATCTGAAATATGGGATTTGCAAAGAGTGCCAGAAACAAAGCAGGATGGTAATGGGTGGTGATCCGTTTGTTGCCAAGACAATCTGACCACAAACAAGAATGGAGACCTTTTTTTCTGTAAGGGAACTAATCAGTTGAGAGAAATAATTGAAGAACAAAAAACCATGAAGAGAGCAAGGTGATGAGATGGGTAATGGGTGACCACTTAAACTCTTTAAAACTCCTTGATACTCCAGGGTAGAAGTTCAATGCAAAGCCCAAGCCTTCCAATTATTTCCAAGAATACAGATGGTACATTTTTGTGAATTGATGATTTTCACAGCAATTCTGTTGCTTTTTTTTCCACCCAAAAACATTGCTGACAATGTCACTATAGATCCCGGCCCGGTAGATTGCAAAATCATACTTTTCTGTAGCTGGCAACAACTTGAACTGTAAAGCGTTTTCTTTCAGCCTATACCTTCTTTTGAAACAAGACAATTTTCATTAAGTCAACATGGAGGGGTTTTCAATTTTGGGAGGGATGAATTGAGAACTAGCAATGAATAACCAAAGGCAGAGCACTCACCATTTACCTGGAAGGAACTACACATTTCTTTGTTTACCTCAGGTGTCAATGCGTTGTTGTCTGTCGTTTGGCTTGAGAGCAGCACGTGCGTGAAACCGTCTTCCTTCCTGACCACGATGTCCCGGAAACGACAGTGTGTGTCATTCTGCCGTACGTTATATCTCAGCCGCTTGTCGAAAACGTAGCCCTTGTCCTCCCCCAGCTTCCGCTTGGCTGAGCTGTGCAGATGAATCCTGCCGTTAGCCAAAGGGGAGCCTGGAACACAGTGGATTGGGAAGGGTATAGAGCACGTCCACTCACAACGTACAATGTGTGTATATGGATAATGAAACAGCAATGCAAGCCGTGCAAATAGCAGACTCCCTGTTGCACTGTGAAAGCAAACCATTTGAAAATCCTCACAAAAGAAAGAAAATAACGTCAACGAGTCCTATGCACCGATACTCACCTTACACATGTTACCAGAACCAACCAGACCTTACACGTGTTACCAGAACCAACCAGACCTTACACGTGTTACCAGAACCAACCAGACCTTACACGTGTTACCAGAACCAACCAGACCTTACACGTGTTACCAGAACCAACCAGACCTTACACGTGTTACCAGAACCAACCAGACCTTACACGTGTTACCAGAACCAACCAGACCTTACACGTGTTACCAGAGCCAACCAGACCTTACACGTGTTACCAGAACCAACCAGACCTTACACATGTTACCAGAACCAACCAGACCTTACACATGTTACCAGAGCCAACCAGACCTTACACATGTTACCAGAACCAACCAGACCTTACACATGTTACCAGAGCCAACCAGACCTTACACATGTTACCAGAACCAACCAGACACCAGAACTTACACA
>OMKP01080066.1:0-18795 GCA_900302375.1 Bathygadus melanobranchus
CATATTCAGAGTCCACCTGGACTCTGAATAGCTTCACCTCCTGCCCACCTTTCCTCCCCCACCCTCTCCCTCCTACCCGATCAATACTTGAACTAGCACTTCCGTATTTGTATGTCTTTGTAGGATTTGTACGCTGGTATGTCCCGGCACTTGAAATATAACTTGTGTAGCATCTTATCCTGGCTACCTGCTGTTGTACAGTAAGGAGTCAACCTAGCAACTGTAAGCTTGTAAACTTGTTCTATTGACCTGGCAACCAGGAATGCTTGTAACTTGTTCTATTCTAATTGCACTCTACCTTCAGCGATATATTGTTGTCTCCCTCATCGACAAATGTGTTGCTTTTTTGTAAGTCGCTTTGGATAAAAGCGTCTGCCAAATGCTCTAAATGTAAATGTAAATGTACTGTATGTCCTACAAAGTGACACGGCAGAACATTGTGTGACTCTGGGTGACTCTCTGTCCTGTAGGTACGGCTTCCTGGCTGTGTTTGCCTCTACAGATGGTGGCGTGACAAGGGTTTTTCCCAACATGTGAGTCATGGTACAACACCTACCATCAGCCCACATCAATGTATACTATTGTTTTACTGCATTGTACCTGTTTGACAGGGCTGCTGACTCCTGGGACGAGGACCCTGAACCCTTCAACTCCAACTACTACAGACGCAGCCTGGACAACAAGGGCTACATGTTCAGAGCTCCTCAGAGATCATGTGAGCATCACCTCCGCTGCTCTCACTCCCTGACCCTGTTCTTTCTCTCACTAATCCTAACCCTAAAGCCGTATTTACATTTCTACGCACATCGTGTTTGCGAAGATCCACATTGCGACTCAGAGACACGACATGGATCTGTGCAAAGGTGTTGCCAAATCATTTGAGTGTACTGCTGAAAATCGCTTGGTGTATCGCAACCAACTGAAGCAGTGCTTTGATTCGGCCAGGTGCATTCATTTTATCCTTGTGTCTGCTCTTCAAAACAAAACAAAACACTACGCCCGTTCCATGCTCGGCCAATCAGGGAGTAGTTGACAGCAACCTCTGCAGAAACAGGCAGCGTGTTGTTAAGCTGTGTGATGACTGCACATCTTTGCGTACCGTACATGTAGGTCCGTGACTGGGAAAAGAGTCATGTACAGGTCTCTGAGTAGCGATGTGGATCTTCCGGAATCTTTGCATACGTACTGACACAGAAGTGCAGTTTCACCTTGACCCCGAAGCCTAGGCATAGGGAAAGCTTAGTATGCATAACCTGTGTGTGCGAAGGTCAAACTTTTCCTGGATGTATTCTCAACTCGGCATCTTAAAATGGCCAACCTAAATGTTGAATCAATTCAGAAAATAGACATAAAGATCAATATAAAATGCAAATGGTATTCCAGTTTAGGTAACTTTAAGTATCTAATCTACGGCTCTTGTAACGTCTAGTAAATTGCACTGTATTGGTCAGCATTTTTGGTGCCAAAATCAATAGTCTCTCTCTCTCTGTCTCTGTTTGTCTGTGTCTCTGTCTGTCTGTCTGTGTGTGTAAACAGCCATGGATGAACTAGGGGCAGAGAACGGCACCATTGGAATCCTTCTCAGCTCTGCTGTGGAGGTTAATTTAGGCGGCAAGCTTCTTAAACCTGCAGGTACACCGTATTACTTGTATTAGTCTGACTACTCATGTGCCTGTTATGAATGGGCCTGAACGAGGTCAGGGGACCTCTGGGTGATGTGTAACTGGTTAGGGTGAGGCGGATGTGACACAGGCTGGTGGTCATGGTCAGATGACCGGTGGAAGTGCAGAAAGAGACACTGAGGCTGAGGTTGCGGTTATAGGAGGGTGCAGGTTTTAATAAAGGTAAAGCAACATGTATAGGATTACATATGTTTGCTGGCTGTTGAGCAGCCCCTGTGGCAGCCTGCTGCAGAAAGGGATGAGAGGAAACAGACATTAGACAAGGCAGATGTACGGATAATGACGAATAAACAGCCAATAGGAAATAAATGATAAGATATTAAACTAATGTAATATATAAAAAATGAATGGAATAAACTAATAATTCCACCGGTATACATGACTACCAGTCATGTATACGTGGGACTAGATATACAGTCTATAGCCAAACGTCCCTTGCAGTCCAGACAAACAGCCAGCACACAAACTACACAAGCCACAGGCCAATGAAGGACAAAATGCCAAAGCATGAACTAAACATGAGGCCACAGACACACTGTGGGGCCTACATAAAACGAGGTTCATGGCCTTTAACTCCACCAGCAACAATCTTAACTTCAAAGGTTCAATGGATATTATAGTTTACATAACTGAGGTGATAACTGTACTCACGTTTCTTTCACGCACACAAATCAGGTGTTCAAGAAAGACAGCAATGTGGCTTGGCTTTGTTTGACCAACCTGTTTGTCTGTGTGAACTGCAATTTGTAGGTAGTTCTCAATAAGAGCTAATTGAGTGCAGAAGGTTTTTCCCCTCTCCACCTGGAGCTGGGCATGGCCAAGAGAGAGAGAAAGCAGAGAGAGAGCAGACAGCAGAGATCGAGCTGGGCCTTTTGACAGGGCCGGTTGCTTGACACTGCACTTCCTTGGATCGAAAGACAGACCTACACACACACACATACATACATAGACTCTTTCCATTGTAGTTAGATGATTTTAGATCTGAAGAACCTCAGTGTGATTTTTGATAATTTACACACTACATGATTTACTAAAACTAAACTAAATAAAGGTAATGTGTTAATAAAAACCCTTTGCAGAGGTAAGGTGAGATGAGCTTGCTTGTACTGTTGTGTAAAACATGAGTAAAAAATAAGAATAAACCCCTTCTTTCAACGTCTTGAAATAAAACCGTTAGCCAAATCATGATGTATCTATCATGACAGCAGTGGTCATTTAGTGCTCTTACACATCCCTTGGATATAATCTGGTGTTATCTGTTGTCTAATCCTGTTGGTCTCTTCATCAATCAGTGGTTGGAGTGAAATTGGATCTGGAAGCATGGGTGGACAAGTTCAAGATCCTGGCAAGCAATGTGTCGGACAGCCGCCAGGGGTCGCACAAGGTACATTCAAACACAGCCATTAATCTAGAGGTTGTTATGTTACTCTGATGAGTCTACAGTTACTAACGGTGACTCTTATTATCTTCACACAGTGTGGGCCTTCCAGAAGCTGTGAAATGGACTGTGAAGTGAACACGGACGTAAGCGCTCCTCTCTAGCTCTCTCTCTGAGCTAAGCGACTCGCTTAGTGTCGTATTTATAAACCTGACACACGTCTTCCACATTTAAGGAGGACCTGGTGTGTCATAAATCCAGGGTAATGTGTGTGACCATAATGTTATAAAGGCCTGGTATGACAGGAGGACTTGTGTAAACACTGAGAGCCTGTCCCTATTGGGTTGTTAGTGTAGCCGGCTAGTGTTACTCCTTATGCTTGTTAGGAATCGTGTCGGGAGCACTCCTTGTCCCTGTGGATACACCAGTACAGTGTTGTCTCCCTGCTGATGCCAGCTACAGTGGTGGTTAGCAGTGGTGGTCGCTCCAAGAGGGATTTATGTAGGATTCAGGGTTTTTCCTACATTGAAAAGGCTTAGGCGGCCCCCCAAAGGCTTCTTTTACCCCGACTAAGCCGCCTTCTAGTAGAAATTGCTCAAGAAATACATTTACAGATGGTTACAAAATTGTCAATGCATTTACTGCTGCAATTTGGTGAACCCACCAGCAGGTTCCATTAGAGGGTTAGGTTAGGTTAGTTGTTAGTAGTTAGTTGGTCATAGTTAGGTAGTTAGGTTATAGGGTTACCTATAACCTAACCCTATCGTTACGTTATATACTCTGTAGGCCAGAGAGAGACGTTCACGCTACCTGCCTACGGGGGAACTCAAAACGGGATCACTGGAGTTCTGTGTGTGTAGCGTTGTGGAGACAGTGGGCAGCAGCACTCCTCGGTATAGCGCAGGGGTGGGCAACATCTAGATTAGATGATTATATTAGATTCACACCATTTGGCAGACACTTTCATCCAAAGCGACTTACAATAAGTGCATTTGTGGAAAGAGTGAAACAACAATATACCGCTGACAGTACAGTAAGACTTGAATAGAAAGAAGTTTCAAGCACCTAGCTAGCTAGGTTGACCCCTTGCTGGTAAAACATTAGCCAGGATATAGTGCTACACAATGCTAAGTACTATTTTAAGTGCCAGAGACGTACAGACATACAGGATGCTACATAATTCAAGTACTATTTTTAAGTAAGCGAAGGGCCACGCATTGGACAGTTGAATTGAACATGAAACATGATGAATTATGTTGAACTACATGACTTTGGTAGACATGACAGATTACTTAACATAAAACAATCCACTTTTAAATTAGCCTACATCTTGCCAATAGTCTGATATACACCACTGCATAGGTCACTGATGAAACACATTCTGCCTTGAGAATGAATTAATTAGAACTGTGAGAATTAATTACAACTGTGAGATATTTATGCATGACACTGTCATGACAGTCATACTCTACCTATGTAATTTAGCCTAATAGGAACAATTGAGACGGTCACTGATTAGATTTAAAAACAAACAGCCCTGCTGTGACAGTTGTGTAGCCTCTCCTCTGTTGAGGGGGACTTCAGGCTTGTCTGGTATCCCTAGCAGAAGGCTGTGCTGGCTTGGGATGACCATTCAACACGGTTATAAAGCAGATAACAAATGATTTTGCATTCATTAGCCTATAAAATATATGTGTTAGCCTAGCGATAAAGCTAACACGTTATTAGCGTTTAACTGTGGCTAGTGGAGCGTGGCAGAGAGGAAAGAGAGCAATGCATGCATAGCAGTCATAATGATGTGTAATATAAGCGATATATATAGCTCTCTGCCTCGCGCGTCAGATGCCAGCTGATTGTGTATTAAAAAGCCTTCACATGCTAAGAAATGAGCTGTTCACTCACCGCGCCCCATGTCCATGGAAAAGTGCCATTAATAATACTGCATCAATATAAAGGTCATCAAATAAAAATGACAAAACAATAGACTCAATGCCACCACCACAACCAAAATACGGATGAATTAATTTACACTGGGATTGCACATTTTTTTGTTTGTTTTAAAGCACAGTAGCTTTTAATGATCTAACCCTAACCCTAACCCTGTCACTTAGTTATTTCACTTCATATCTGTTTCAGTTATACATTGTAGTGTCCTCTTGAAGACATATCAAATATAAATGTATGGTACATGGAGTAGAACTGGACCACCTAAACCTTATTTTGAGCCAGGAAAAACCCTGGTATTTATGTTAATATAATTAACTTTATTCCTAGAATAACCTTAAATGTAATGTAATGAATAGTTTACGTAAATATTCATCATTAAAACATAAACCAAACATATAACCAAGATATACACCAATCCTGTGACCAAACGAGAGCAGACGTTTGTTAAAGTCTTGTATATATCATGGCAGCCTTTGTCTCACTGTGAAATGTTGTGTCTGAGGCATTGGTCAAGGACTACCGTGGACCACAGCTGTCCCTACAGCTGTTAACTGGGATAACTATGTCTGTCTGTCTGTCTGTCTGTGTGTGTGTGTGTGTGTGTAGGATCTGCTCTGTTATCTGATCGATGACGGCGGATTCCTTGTCATGTCCAATCAGAGAGACCATTGGAAGAAGGTACACCCTGTGTTAATAATGTCAAATCAAACATGTAGGAATGTAAAGAACGTAGCGAGTTAAACTGAAAGTAGACATAGGTACTATTGTTTCGTTCCTGTCTTCTAAACATTCTTCAGCTGCTTCCTGTTTCTTTTCTTCACATAAAAGGTTGGGCTTTTCTTCGGGGACGTGGACCCCTACCTGATGCACGCTCTGTATAACAACTCCATCTACGCTCGCCTGCAGTCCTTCCACTACCAGTCTGCCTGTGAACCAATTAGCAGTAGCCACACTGGGGCTGCTGCTAGAGGCTTCCTTGTGGTAATGGCAGAGTTTCATTCAAAAGTTTAATACAAATGTAGAATATGAGATGTGTTCTTTGAACGTGATTACTGAGTGTTAAATTGGTGTCCCGCTCTCCTCTGTGTCTCCAGCCATCCATTGCTGACATGCTGAGTTTGGCCTGGTGGAGTTCAGCCGTGGCCTGGTAACACTCCTCTCAGAATACAGAACAGTGTTGTGTTAAGGTCACACAGTGGAAGGGAAACCAGATGGTGAAATCTATCTAGTTTTATTATTGAACCTTTGATGTGAAGGGTGCTGACATTGTTTCCATCACATCATGTCATCTGATCTCTTCACCAGGTCTCTGCTCCAGCAGTTGCTTTATGGACTGGCCTACAACAGTTGGTTCCTCACAGGTGGGCGCCTATAAATACAATCATGATGACGTGATATGAGGGTATGATAAGCTGCTTTTACACCTAGGAACTAGGAACCTTTGGAGGAACTTGGTGCATTTCCACCGCAGAAATGAGGGTCTAACTTATTTTGCCCCCTAAAAAGTCCCTGCTCGGGGGTAGGTACTTTCCAAAAGTTCAGGAACTTTGAAGGTGAAGGTGGGGCTTGCAGCGCTGAACAATCCTCAGTCTCAGTCATCTCACGGTCGATCTCTGCTGTAGGTCAGAAAATCTCTCTGTAAAAGGTCCTTTTACATCAGGCATGCAATAAACATCATGAAAAAGAGAAAAACTGAGAAAAACATCGGACAAACAAAATCGCTATTTACGCCAGTTACAACACAAATATAATAATTAATGACATTTATATAGAGCTTTAACACACCCAAACATGTTTGAATAAGAATCATGTCTCTGAAGAAGACATATAGTCTAGTGAAGAAGAACTTATGATCCATCCTTTCACCAACATATCTCATCATATATATTTACAGAATTCAATTATAAGTGGAGTTTCACTTTTTAATCCAAGTGTAAACTACTGCAGCAAATGGCAGTTTGGTGTCTCGGTGTGCGTTTGGAACGTTCTTATAATCTAATACATCCATGTTTTGGAGACGTTAGTTGCATGTAAAAACCATCATCCTTTTTCATATGTCAGCGGAGTAATTCGCCTCATCATTGCGGGTCTTTAGACTGTGGTGGAAACACAGACAGCAACGGGCTGAAGGAACTTTGTTGTTCCTGAAAAGTAGTTCCTGGAACTAAAAGTTCTGGGTGGAAAAGCGGCTATAGTCTGTCAATAGTCTGTGTGTGTTCCTGTACTGTGACCTGTAAACATACTGTCCTACAGACAAGTCTCTGGTGGAGGCCTTCGACACAAAACACAGCAGCTGTGTGAGCATCCAAAGCCAGTTCTACTTGACCAACACCACCAACTCCTACAACGTACTGCAGGACTGTGGGAACTGCTCCAGGTCTGCTTTAATGTGTGATCCACGCTGTTCAGCACACCCATATGACGCAGCTAGCTAAAGGCTAGCTAACACTGTTACCAAACTCTTCCTACGCAGGCTGTTCCACGCTAAGAGGATCGAGAACACCAACCTGCTCTTTGTGGTTGCGGAGACGTTGCCCTGCAGCTCCTGTGAGATAGAAAGGCTGACCCAGGTCAGGACAGAATGTATCCTACCCAATAATCATGCAAAATCTGTTGTGTACGCCTTGTTTATATCCCTCTGTTATCTCTGTTTACTCTAGTCTTAGTGTGATTATGTTTTCTATGCATGTCGTCGGTCGTTTATGCTTGTGTGTTCATGGCTGTGTTTGTTTTTGATATTTTATTGACTCCTTCTGTGTTTTTGTATAAATTAATTACATTGCATACATATACTATGAATGCACTGTGTTGTAGTCAATATATAGCTGGTGTTATTGATGACTTACAAGGCCATTATTAGACCCCACTTCTCCCTTAACTCGTGAATCTCAGTCCGTGAGGAGAACCCATGTGAAGTACTGAGCAACGCCAGGTACCGCAAAGGTCCACCCAGCTGCTTCGACTACAGTGCCTGGGTGAGTAGGTGTCTCTGGATAACACAGGAACAGGTAAAACGCCATCATAGAATGTGTCTCTGGATAACACAGGAACAGGTAAAACCCTATCATAGAATGTGTCTCTGGATAACACAGGAACAGGTAAAACCCTATCATAGAATGTGTCTCTGGATAACACAGGAACAGGTAAAACCCTATCATAGAATGTGTCTCTGGATAACACAGGAACAGGTAAAACCCTATCATAGAATGTGTCTCTGGATAACACAGGAACAGGTAAAACCCTATCATAGTATGTGTCTCTGGATAACACAGGAATAAGTAAAACCCTATCATAGTATGTATGTGTCTCTGGATAACACATCACTGGAATAGCAGCTTAATTGAAGGTATAGTGGTTAGATGAATAATTGGTGTAGCATAACCTCATGGCTCCAACACTGCGCTAGTCGTTGTGCAGACAGAATTATGTTGAATGTGCTGCATTAAGGGCCTGTGTCCACATAGCATTTTTTACTGGCAGAAATGCACTGGCTCTGGGATATGTAAAATGAATCCCTCCTCCCGACACGTCAGAAAAAGCACAGAAATGGCGGTGTGTTGTGGAAGATAATGTTTTCTCCAGGTGGCTGCATGCTGACACATACATTCTCTCCTCATTGGGAACAATTGAAAAAAGGAATAATGTGGACACAGGCCCTGTCTACCTTTAGGATTGAAGTACATCAGACTCCATCCACGTTGATTGATTGACAAGGTAGATCCGGATTAGGATTTCAATCCAACTAAGTATGGAATAGAAATGATCATTTTAGGGTGTTGACTGTTGTCTATCTTGTTTGGGGATGACGGTTCCTCTCCATGTGTGTTACAGGAGAACACATCTGAGTGTGGCCACGGCCTTTCTCTGCACTCGTCTGTCGGAGTCATTCTCTTCTTTCAGTTTACTCAGAACTTTATTTTGATATGATTGATTCCTTCTGATATGATCCTGAGGTCCTTTTACTGTACATGTCATGTTTACTTATTTTACTCCAGCTCTGCTAGAATCTTACAGTATCATACTGTGTATGGTGCAGAATCAAGCCACACCCCCCAGTTATAATCCAGATTATTATTAAGCCACACCCCCCAGTTATATTCAAAAGTATTATTAAGCCACACACCCCAGTTATAATCCAAATTATTATTAAGCAACACACCCCAGTTATAATCCAGATTATTATTAAGCAACACACCCGTTATAATCCAAATTATTATTAAGCAACACCCCCCAGTTATAATCCAAATTATTATTAAGACACACCCCCCAGTTATATTCAAAAGTATTATTAAGCCACACACCCCAGTTATAATCCAAATTATTATTAAGCAACACACCCCAGTTATAATCCAGATTATTATTAAGCAACACACCCCAGTTATAATCCAGATTATTATTAAGCAACACACCCCAGTTATAATCCAGATTATTATTAAGCAACACACCCCAGTTATAATCCAGATTATTATTAAGCAACACACCCCAGTTATAATCCAGATTATTATTAAGCAACACACCCCAGTTATAATCCAGATTATTATTAAGCAACACACCCCAGTTATAATCCAGATTATTATTAAGCAACACACCCCAGTTATAATCCAGATTATTATTAAGCAACACACCCCAGTTATAATCCAAATTATTATTATGCCACCCCCCCACCAAATACATTTTAATTTAAGGTCAGGACTTTCCTAGACTATGCTGATGGTGGAATATTATGTCTTGCCAAACAGTTTGATAAAGATCATCTATATTGTGGATTCTTCTGATTGTTTTAGTTCATGTGATTGAATTACTTCTAGAAGTGCTTCCATGTGTAAAGTAGCCTGGCTGAAAGTAAGTGAATGAGACCAAAATATTGAAACATGATGCTGATTTTTCTTTATTCCATGCTGCTGTACATGTTGAATTGATTGCGTAAAACTATTATGATACAGAACTTTGCATGTAGTTGCTTTTAAACAGTGCAATACCGCTATAATGATCACAACTCTTTACTTGGGGACCATCAACTCATTCATTTACAGTGCAATTGGTTTGAGACCAGCCCAAGTCCATATGTGGCCAGTGTTTCTTTAAATGTATACCCTAACCCTAACCATGTATACCCTTACCCTAAACATGTATACCCTAATCCTATTCATGCCTTCTGTTGACCTGCACATTGATGGTAAGGCTTTAGTCTCTGGTGTCTTGCATTGACACTGTTTGTCAAAATGGAAGTTATGCACTTGCTCTTTCTTTATTTATTGAGAATGTAGCTTATGGCCAGGTTTGGTGTCATTATGTGATATATCTTGACTCTTTTGTGATATTATAGATATTGCACATGGATAGAACATCTATCTACATGCATACATTTTAATGTACATACATTGTGATGTACATTTGAATGAGCTCAGTCAAACATCATCATTGGCTCGTGTAAATCTGTTGGGTTTTTTCGACAAAAATAGAAAACACATTTGACAGAATTTGGTAACTGGTTGACATTCTTACATTGGTACCAGAACAATGGTAATACAGCCCCATACATTGAAAGGGCCATGACTCATTTATATGTATGTGTGATCAATGGTGAAAATATTATTTGTTGCTGAAAACCCTTTGTTTTTTTACGTTGACTTTTAATCACATGGTTTTGTCTTTTTCTGAACATTTGTACAATTTTGACGTGTTGTTTTTGTCTGCCAGATGTTCCACCCAGTAGTGCCTTCGTTGCACTCCTATCAAATGGCTAGAACTCTCTGATGTGGATGTGGTCAGTAACCCTGCAGGAGTATACACAACTCAGACAGTCACCCAGACCACAAAGGAATGAGATGAAACGCATACAGGAGTACATTTTAAAGAAGTACAACACTGTTTTAAAAATGGCACCGTTCGAAGAACAGTTAATAACTGCCATCTCCTCTTTTATTGAGCATGCTTCCCTCTCATCTTCTCTTTTTATAACACAAAGTCTAAATGTCTCCAGAGTTTGTTGGAGCTGGACAACATGTGGGCCTTTTCTCTGTACACTGGTTCAGCCATGACTCAAAGCACATACACTGGCCACCTTCATATGTTTGTAATACATCCCATTGGCACACACACTTGTAGATGATTATATAGCTGAAACCTGTTAGAAAAGTGTATTTTCCATACAATGGACTGAATTGAGTGAATGTTAATGTGTCTGCTCAGCTCAAGCATGAAGGGGTGTGGAGAAGTAGTTTAAAGCACAATGCTATTTGGAGACCTTACAGCATTGTTTCAAAGAAACATTTCATGTCATTTGCAGGCTTTACGTGATGTGATCATGTATTTACAGATCTTCACAGGACATGAAATAAGGCATTTTATGAGATTCCATAGCCTACAATGTATTGCTATTGTTGAGGTCAATGTTGTTGTTTGCATTGTTTGGTTTCGAAATACTTACCTGCATGATATCTTGGGAAATTGTAATATTTATGTACATCATTTGACAGGTATTTTACATGTCACATTTAGCTCTCTAGTATTGCAGAGACAAGCGAGTCATGCTCCTAAAGGATATTTTGATTGATGTAAGGATTTAGAGGGATTTACTGTACCAAAAGAGTAACTTTGAAAGTTTGACTTCAGTGAAGCCCAATTTGCAGTATTTATAAAGCTTTTTAGCTTTTTTTCAGCAAGTAATGCACAGAATGGTGGTCTAGAGTTGAGCAACCTACTGCCTAACCATACCTATATTTAGAATAGTATTTCCCTCTAGGTGACACAACATGGAATATGATTACATATTATTTTTAATGTACTATTCATTTCCTATTTGTTAAAGTATTCAGTTGGTGTTTCTTTTGAATTCCACAAGTAAATGTGAAATATTTTATCAATATGAAAGAAAAATTAATGTTTATAAAGTTTGCTGGTGGACACTGAGCAGTTTAGAATAAAACTGATCATGCCATGCAGTTTATTAAGATACATTTTTTCGCTGTAACTTTGCTTTTTGCCAATATTGTCAGGACTGTGTCACCTCAGTCACCTCATTTTCTAGAAACTATACAAAGCAGCCTGCGGGCGAGCTCTGTTATGTTCTGTCAGCCAACCGTTAACTGTTTATATCGGGTATTGGTGAATAAATGCAATATTTTTCACTTCAGCTCAGTATCCTGATTGAGATGGTTGACCAGTATGCACATAATCAATGCAGAATAGAACACTTTTTGTATTAAATGTTTTCAAGTGTTTTGTATTAGGATGTTTTATACAATAAGTAATTCAATCCTTCTTTAATATAACATGGATACACATATCACAGCATGGCCAATGTTAATTCCATATGTAATATAAGTAAAATGTTAAAAAATATCTTATTGCAGTCATGTAGTCGCCTGCCACCAATTAGTTGCTGAGGTGGCAAAAGTACACACATTCTTTACTCAAGTAGAAGTACAGATAAAAAAAGTAAAAGTGAAAAAGTACAGTCAAATTAAATGTACTCAAAGTACAAAAGTAAAAAGTAGCCCATTTGTACCGGCTGTTCCTATGCAAAGCTAAAAGCTAGTCATTAATATAATTCGAAGACTTAAACCATTCTAACTTCAAATACTACTGTCAATAAAGTCAGCAAAGTGCTTTCTAGTGCTCTTCTTCTGAACGCTTCACAGATTTTATCAACAGGAAGTTGTTTGAACGTTGCTCATACGTATGAGCATGCCGATACAAAGAGGATGGCCCAAGCTCTCCGTAGAGGTGTAATGTTGGTGAGACTTATATTGTATCAGGAATAAAGGCAATCCATGGAGGTAACGCCCTCTTATGCACTGATGGACACTAAGGAGTCTTATTTTCTGTGTTATAGTCCCATCCATTTAGATGGAAATCTCCCTTGATGTTGGGAAGCAATGATGCAAAATAAAAATAATCTAATCAAATGCATTAAAACTAAAGTAACAAGCCTGTTTTGAAAATGTAAGGAGTAGAAATACAGATATTTGTGTTAAAATGTAGGAAATAAAAGTCTAGAAAAAGTAAGTAAAGTGCAGATACCTGAAACCTCTACTTACTTACAGTAAATTAGAACAAGTACAATTTAACTATGAAACTCACTGTGGAGTGTGTGGTTGGTGGCTGGTTTAAGCAGCCTCACCTGGCCCGAGTCAGGCTGATTAGTCCGGGGGTTGGTGAGGCTGCACACACGTGGTGCATTGGCTAATCAATGATCACAGGTTAAACCAGCCATCAGCACACACCCTCAAGGAGAGAGGTAGCATGCTAGCAGTTACCGCCTGTCTTCGTTCAACTTCAAACTCTGCAATAAACCGGTTTATTCAACAACATTCGCCTGTGTCCTGCTGTTGGGGAGCCCTAGAAAGCCACTTGAAGTGGCTTTATGTGGCGTTTTACGCCTTCTAAATATAATGGCATTTCACTGTGTGTGTGTGTGTACTATGACAATGCCGTGGGCATACTGTAAATCATGATAATTTCCTAAATGTTTTGCAAGCAAACAAAAAGACTGCTACTTTCACGGACAAGAGTTTTAAATTAAATCAAAAGTCTGATTTATTAAAATACTTGACAACAGCATTTAGGTGGATGTAGATGTAGACCATTGTCCAGCAGTGAGATTTTGACAGATGGCAAAGATTAAAGCATGCACTTCAGTGGCTTGGGACAAAGTAGACTAGAGCTTTGGCCTACAACTGAATTTGCGTCCAATGTCAGTCAGTATGAGATCCCACACAGTTCACTGGAAAGACGATATGCCACAAGCTACGCCAACTGGCAGTAACAGTCTTAAATGGACATATATGGTTCTGATCTGATTTAGCAAACAGGCATGCTTGCCTGGCTCTCTGCTGCCAACACTGTGATACCACCTGCTACTGAGTAGGCATTGTGCCTTCTATTATGTTGTAAAAAAACAAATAGCATGTTTATTTAGTCATGATATCAGAGGGTTGGTGATTGGTGCTGGGGCTTGAATGTTATTGTAAGACAGATGTAGAATATCATGTGAGACAGCAGCTATCTACTGGATCTGCAGTAGAACCACCTCTCTCATTGTCAGAAGTCAAATACTGCAGGGCTGTGGGGAAGCACGATAGAGGACAGAGATGGAGTCACGGTTCAACGATATGATGTACCGTCTGGGTAAAACTAGCTCTGTTTACCTTATACCTTATATTATAAAACAGCTAGGTAATGGTTTCAGAGATGATGTTTTATTGATTATTGACTTTATAATTGTATTGTATTTCATTTGTTTGTGATGTATCCAATTGTTTTTCTTTTTAGTTAAGTTACTTATAGTGTGCTTTGTGCTTTGTGCGAAGATCTTCAGTTGAGTGTGATATGTGTGGTGTGGTATTATTTTTAATTTAAAAACAAATATTCATGGAGATTTAAATCAAAAGGTTTTTATATTGTGTACATACGATGCAAAATCAAAAATGTAATTGAGTGGGAGATCTATTATGAAATTCTTTCTAAAAATGTATATATGGTATTTTTCTTCCTCAGCATCGCGTGGACTAACATTTTGTATTGACTACAAAAGAGTGAAGACAAGTGGTAGATGAGCCCTGTTATAAAGACTGTGTATCTCATATCTTACTCCATCGAAGACAAGTGATAGATGAGCCCTGTTATAAAGACTGTGTATCTCATATCTTACTCAATCGAAGACAAGTGGTAGATGAGCCCTGTTATAAAGACTGTGTATCTCATATCTTACTCAATCGAAGACAAGTGGTAGATGAGCCCTGTTATAAAGACTGTGTATCTCATATCTTACTCAATCGAAGACAAGTGGTAGATGAGCCCTGTTATAAAGACTGTATCTCATATCTTACTCAATCGAAGACAAGTGGTAGATGAGCCCTGTTATAAAGACTGTGTATCTCATATCTTACTCAATCGAAGACAAGTGGTAGATGAGCCCTGTTATAAAGACTGTGTATCTCATATCTTACTCAATCGAAGACAAGTGGTAGATGAGCCCTGTTATAAAGACTGTGTATCTCATATCTTACTCAATCGAAGACAAGTGGTAGATGAGCCCTGTTATAAAGACTGTGTATCTCATATCTTACTCAATCGAAGACAAGTGGTAGATGAGCCCTGTTAATAAGACTGTGTATCTCATATCTTACTCAATGGAAGACAAGTGGTAGATGAGCCCTGTTATAAAGACTGTGTATCTCATATCTTACTCAATCGATGACAAGTGGTAGATGAGCCCTGTTAATAAGACTGTGTATCTCATATCTTACTCAATCGATGACAAGTGGTAGATGAGCCCTGTTAATAAGACTGTGTATCTCATATCTTACTCAATCGATGACAAGTGGTAGATGAGCCCTGTTAATAAGACTGTGTATCTCATATCTTACTCAATCGATGACAAGTGGTAGATGAGCCCTGTTAATAAGACTGTGTATCTCATATCTTACTCAATCTTATGCAATCAAGTCCAATTGCTTGCATTCATTTGATTCCTTCTGTGGCCGAGAATATCTCAGAGCACTAGTTATGGTCTCTATAACATTATATAATTAACATGATTTAAATTAAATTGGTATTTATTTTATATTCATAAATAGTTAGTTACAAAAAGTGTGAATATTTTGTTTAATCTTGCTATTTTAATTTGATTTAATTTAATTTTCACTATCATTAATAACTAATACCTTATACCAGGTATGGTCACCAGGTGGTTCAAGAGATCAAGAATTGAACAAAATCTTCTTCAAATGTATATATCCACCTTTATTCACTGGTCTGCAAGGACAACAATATATATATATTTGACAAAAATAGCAAACAAATCATGGAGAAAAATACTTTATTTGATCCAGTATTGATGATAAGTGAGAGCAATGAAGTAATCATATTTTATGAATTCCTTGACATCTCTTGTTTGGGAAATATCTCATTCCTCTGCCTCCTTTCCCTAAAATGGATAGAATATGACAGATTACAATGAGCAGTTTTGGGTATGTGCGTTAACAATTTGCCTATATTAACCATTAGCAATATTAGCTTTCTGAACAGTTACAAGTGTTAATAGAGCTGCCTATTTGGTTTAGTAAATTAATGAGTTACCTTTCCAATGTCCCGACTCTTGGCTCTGAGCTTGTTGACCTGGGACTCGGCAATGTCAGCCCGTTCCTGAGCTTCTTCCAGCTCATGCTGAACCTTCCTGTACCTGGACATGTGGGTGTTGGCCTGCTCCTCCTGTTAGCAAATGGGTGCATTGAAAAAGTAGACATTAAAAACACAGCATGCGTGGCCTCCGGTAATGCTGGTTGCAGCTTTCTTGAGAACTGCTCATCCAAACAACTTCACACTCGACACTGCACTTCCTTGGGTTCTCAGCAATACATACACCAAGTGTGAAGTCGATCAGATGAACGATTGTTGAGAAAATCGAAGGACAGACATACGTACATACATACAAAGATTACTTACTAATTATAGTGAGATTACAGTTAGATACCTAATATGGTATTATGCGAATTGTCTGTTTGGAAAATGAATGTGATTAATCTATAGCGGGTAGAGTAATAGTTGAACAGTTACCTCCAGTGTCTCATTATGGCCTTTAGGATATACATCAACAAGAATTACGATGTACGAAGTTCTCTATTAGCTATATAGCTATTAACCAATCTGAAGAATAAGCTATATCTGTATTTTTAGACCTAACTTACAGATTCCTCAGCCTGTCTCTTGTAAGCCTTCACTTTGAGCTGCAGCTTGTTCACAAGGTCTTGCAATCTGTTGACATTCTTCTTATCTTCTTCAGTCTGTTGTTTGTAAGAGTTTAATTAATACAATGATTAACTGAACATGTATCTTTATCATAAGACATTTTTTAATCCAGTGCCAAAAACTACCTGGTAAGTGAGCTCCTTTACTCTCCTCTCATATTTACGAACACCTTTAATGGCCTCTGCACCCCGCCTTTGTTCAGAATCAACTTCACCCTCGAGCTCTCGAATCTGAAAACAAAACTTTATTTTACTGAAAATAATTACATCAGAACGGGGATTATTCACTGTTGAATGTTTTTAATAGTTTACCCTTGACTCCATTTTCTGGAGCTGCTTCTTCCCTCCTTTCATGGCCAGGCTCTCCGCTTCATCCAGACGGTGCTGCAGGTCTTTCACTGTGACCTCCAGGTTCTTCTTCATCCTCTCCAGGTGAGAGCTGGTGTCCTGCTCCTTCTTCAACTCCTCCGCCATCATGGCAGCCTTACATAGAACAAGAGGAGAGGTTTGACTTTACAGTAGTCAAGGAAGTAAACATAAAAGTGGCAACACAAATAAACACAACAGGAATATATTGGACTGTGATTGAACTCACGTCAGTAATGGCCTTCTTGGCCTTCTCCTCTGCGTTTCTGGCTTCTTGAACAGTGTCCTCCACTTCACCTTGGATCTGGACGAGGTCAGACTCCAGCTTCTTCTTAGTATTGATGAGGCTGGTGTTCTAAACAACAATATCTGATTACATCATGTGCATTCTTATTATGGTTTTCCATGTCATGAAGGAACTCCATGATTACCTGGGAGTGCAGCAGTCCCACACGCTCACTGGCATCCAGCAGCTCCTGCTCAGCCAATTTGCGTGCTCTTTCTGTCTGCTCCAGGGCTGCTCTCAGCTCCTCGATCTCAGCCAGCATCAGGTTGTTCCTGCGCTCCACCATGGCAACCTGCTCCTTCATGTCTTCTTGGCCTCTCAGGGCATCATCAAGGTGCAGTTGGGCATCCTGAAATAATACATTTTAGACAGATGAAAATATTTGTAGTATATTTGTTTAGCAAACCTATATTAGTCTTATGCTCTGAGTACCTTAAGCTGTCCCTGGACGTTTCTCAGTTGTTTCTGGGCTTCAGAAGCCTGGCGATTGGCGTGGCTCAACTGAATCTCCATCTCGTTGAGATCTCCCTCCATCTTCTTCTTGATTCTCAGGGCATCGTTCCTGCTCCTGATCTCAGCATCCAGAGTGCTCTGCATGGATTCAATCACCCTCTGGCTGTTCCTCTTGATCTGCTCCATCTCCTCATCCTTCTCTGCAATCTTCCTGTCAACCTCACCCTTGACCTGGGTAAGCTCCAGCTGAACACGGAGAATCTTGGATTCCTCATGCTCCAAGGTAGCCTTAATGAAAAATTAATATTTGTGATGTGACAGTATTTTTTAAAACAGAATACTTAAAGATATGATTGTAGACCATACCTCTGCCTCCTCAAGAGAAGTCTGCAGTTCAGACTTCTCACCCTCTACAGTCTTTTTCCCCTTCTCAAGTTCATGAATGGTTTTTCCAGTTTCACTGATATGCTCAGTCAGGTCGGAAATCTCATCTGAAAAAAGTACAATCAATTTATGTTAGTTTCTTTTTTGTTTGCAGTTAGCAAGCTATTTGGCGACTAAATGTTTGTTGGTGTTCATTGTTTCAAAATATGCATTTACGCTGCAGGTTCTTGTTCTCTCTCTTAAGGGTCTCAAGGTGGTCCAGAGCTTCTTCATAGGAGTTCTTCATCTTAAACATCTCAGTGCTCAGAGAGCGAGCTTCTTTCTGAGCTCCCTCCAACTCAGACTGGCTCTCCTCATATTTTTGCTTCCACTCAGCAAGAACCTGCAAGTTCAAAGAAAACAGTGGGTATCCCATTGTATCACACTGATCAATGTATTCTCCAAGCTCATAAATGATGGTACCTTGTCAAAGTTCCTCTGCTTCTTGTCAAGGTTGGCAGCCAGAGCATTAGCTCTCTCCACATCAATCATCAGGTCTTCCACCTC
>OMKP01080069.1:0-15203 GCA_900302375.1 Bathygadus melanobranchus
GAGAGAGAGGGGGGGGGGGAAAGAGAGAGAGACAGACAGGTGGAGAGGTAGAAAGACAGACAGACAGGTGGAGGTAGAAAGACAGACAGACAGGTGGAGGTAGAAAGACAGAGACAGGTGGAGAGGTAGAAAGACAGACAGACAGGTGGAGGTAGAAAGACAGAGACAGGTGGAGAGGTAGAAAGACAGACAGACAGGTGGAGAGGTAGAAAGACAGACAGACAGGGGGAGGGAGAAAGACAGAGAGAGGGGGGGAGGGGGAAAGAGAGAGAGAGAGGGGGAGGTAGAAAGACAGACAGACAGGTGGAGGTAGAAAGACAGACAGGTGGAGAGGTAGAAAGACAGACAGACAGACAGGTGGAGAGGTAGAAAGACAGACAGACAGGTGGAGGTAGAAAGACAGACAGACAGGTGGAGGGAGAAAGACAGAGAGAGAGAGGGGGAGGGAGAAAGACAGACAGACAGGGGGAGGTAGAAAGACAGACAGACAGGTGGAGAGGTAGAAAGACAGACAGACAGGTGGAGGTAGAAAGACAGAGACAGGTGGAGAGGTAGAAAGACAGACAGACAGGTGGAGGTAGAAAGACAGACAGACAGGTGGAGGTAGAAAGACAGAGACAGGTGGAGAGGTAGAAAGACAGACAGACAGGTGGAGGTAGAAAGACAGAGACAGGGGGAGAGGTAGAAAGACAGACAGACAGGTGGAGAGGTAGAAAGACAGACAGACAGGTGGAGGTAGAAAGACAGACAGACAGGTGGAGGTAGAAAGACAGCCAGGTGGAGAGGTAGAAAGACAGACAGACAGACAGGTGGAGAGGTAGAAAGACAGACAGACAGGTGGAGGTAGAAAGACAGACAGACAGGTGGAGGTAGAAAGACAGAGACAGGTGGAGAGGTAGAAAGACAGACAGACAGGTGGAGGTAGAAAGACAGCCAGGAGGAGGGAGAGAGACAGAGAGAGATGGAGAGGGAGAGAGACAGACAGACAGGTGGAGGTAGAAAGACAGACAGACAGGTGGAGAGGTAGAAAGACAGACAGACAGGTGGAGAGGTAGAAAGACAGACAGACAGGTGGAGGTAGAAAGACAGAGACAGGGGGAGAGGTAGAAAGACAGACAGACAGGTGGAGGGAGAAAGACAGAGAGAGGGGGGGGGGGAGAAAGAGAGAGAGACAGGGGGAGAGGTAGAAAGACAGACAGGTGGAGAGGTAGAAAGACAGACAGACAGACAGGTGGAGAGGTAGAAAGACAGACAGACAGGTGGAGGTAGAAAGACAGACAGACAGGTGGAGGTAGAAAGACAGCCAGGTGGAGAGGTAGAAAGACAGACAGACAGACAGGTGGAGAGGTAGAAAGACAGACAGACAGGTGGAGGTAGAAAGACAGACAGACAGGTGGAGGTAGAAAGACAGACAGGTGGAGAGGTAGAAAGACAGACAGACAGGTGGAGGTAGAAAGACAGCCAGGTGGAGAGGTAGAAAGACAGACAGGTGGAGGTAGAAAGACAGCCAGGTGGAGAGGATGATGGTGTGAAAGCGGCTCACACACACGACACATTTGTGCTGATGACACAACTTCCCCCCAAAAAATGTCCGACAGCTCCTAACGCTTATCAATGCAACGCTGCAGGCGTTCATTTAGCTGTAGACAGCTGTGGGGAAACTCTGAAAGCCTACTAAGCATTTTCAAGCGTTTAAAACATGAGAAAGCCACATAAATTAGGCATCATTGAGCCTATATCTTAAAGACCTTATATCTAAAAAAATGAATACAAATATAGCATATATGATTTGACAATTCGACCAGATTTAACCGTGCTAAATCGTAGTCCTGGACACCCCTAATGTTAATGTTGATGTCTGTGTTCTTATTGTCTGACATATGTTTTTAATTTTAAATTTTAAATGATCATTTATTTTGCAATACATTCTTTGATTCTGCCTTATGTAATCTCGCCATCATTGAAAATGAGGCTCCATGCCTCAATGTACTCCAGAGAAGTAAATAAAGGTCGAAGGAATTAATGCGTTAACTAATAATTCATAAGTCACACGGATCTCCAAAGAACACGCGTGCTCAGTGTGAATGACAGGCAGCAGGGGATCAATGTGTTTTTAGTTGCTGCCGTGTCACTGATACACTGGACGTTCATACGTCCGCTAGTCAGTGAGTCATCGCTTGACAGTAGGAGACCAGGAGAGAGAGTGGGGGGGCTTAACAGCAGCTGTCAATCCCCCCTCTGGGTTGGCGGCTATACCATGTATGTATACCGTGAAAAATGAGGCGTTCAAGAGTGTGCGGTACAAGACTCGCTTTAGCTCGCCAGTAACGGGGGATTCTAAAGCTTTAGTGCTTGCAGTGCCGTTTTGTCAACGGCAACGTTTACCCACAAGTCTCTGGGCTTCTGACACTCCGTTCATCCTTTGGATGATTGAACACAGCTGTCGAGAATACCCAAAGAACAACACAGGCTGTTGTTTGTAACATAAAAACACAGGAAGAAGAAGCTCATCTACAACCACACACATAAGCGATCGTCTAGAAAACAACTCCACCAACGAGTCTGTGTGTCACGGATTTGATCGAAGGCCAAGGAAATGTTGAATAAAATTAAATAGAAAAGAATACAATAAATGGATTGATTCAAATCAATTTGTTTTCAAAACATGTCCACACACATCTGTGTCTGTGTGTGTCTGTGTGTGTCTGTGTGTGTCTGTGTGTGTCTGTGTGTGTGTGTGTGTGAATGTGTGGGTGTCGCATGTTTTTGCGAGTGAATGTGTGAGTATTTTAGTTAAACACTAAGTAGTTTAACACTGTGTGTGGTTGGTGGCTGGTTTAAGCAGTCTCACCTAGCCCGAGTCAGGCTGCTAAGCCTGGGGCTGGGTGAGGCTGCACACCTGTGGTGTATTGACTAATCAAGGCACACAGGTTAAACCAGCCATCACCACACACACTCAAGGAGAGCACCAGCATGCTAGCTAGGTACCACCTGCCCTGTCCACAAACAACTTCAAACTGCAATAAACTGGTCTACTTCAACAACTTCCCGTGTCCAGGAACTCCTGAAAAGCCACTTTAGGTGGAGTGTGGCACTAGCTCCTGCCACACGCTGCTTAATCCAGCCACCAATCACACACTCCACAACCAGTTGTTCAAGGAAGTAAAATAACTCAGGTGAGTTCTCTCACCTGCCAGAAGATATTGTCTATTGTAGTGCCAAGGAAGCCTTCTCTGTTGTCAGAGGAGAGCAGTTTGGGCCCCAGTATTGTCATGAACTCTTCGAAATCCACCTGGCCGTCCCCTGTAAGGAGCACACACGCACACACACGCACACACGCACACACACACAGACACACACACACACACACACACACACACACACACACACACACACAGTTAATCAGGAAGGCACAGTAGCAGTGAGACAGGTGGAGTGGTAGAATGACAGTGGGACAGGTGGGGAGGATGATGAACATATCCCTTCAGACTCCAACATAATTGGACAGTGACGCGCTGTCTGCTGTTTCCTGACGGAAGTGCATCTTAAGGAGGCTCACACACACAAGATGGACGTCCCCGATGCATTGGCATCCACTGTAGGTGCTGTAGGTACAATGTGAGTGTCGTGAAGAGACGGAAAATAGCTACATTTTTAAAATAAACAACAGTCAACATATAAAACTGATATTTCCACAGTGCATTTCACTCACTAACAGCTGACGGGTGCCATTTTGAATCAATGACACTCAAATAATAGCTCTTAAATCTTACCTACAGCACCTTTAACTGTGTTAGCACACACACACATGCGCACACACACACACACACACACACACGCACGCACGCACACATGCACAAACACACACTTATGAAAAACAGAAAGCCATTAGACACCAGATTCGAGCTTGGTGAATTGTCCCGGGGGGGTTTGTGAGAGTTTATTTGTTTGTGGAAACAGAGCAATTTGCCCCAAGACAGATCAGCAGGAGGACGCTACTTCAAGCATAGCAAACACTCATGGTGTCAGCCATCATGTCCCTTCCAAACACAGTGCGTGTCCCCGCATACTTAATGTATTGAAAGTTGTCCAAATGTTGTTTCTACCAATTTATATACCGTGGTAAAGTCTGTTTTTACGCTGCACAAATACGACACAGCCCTAATGTTGTTTTGAGTAAATAAAACATGTCTGGGACACTAATCTCGGAAACTCTTTTCCTCATGCAGGACTTATGAGGGGAGACGTCGTCCCCAGAGCTGCAGCGTGGGCTGGCTTAGAATACCCGTTAAAGAGGCTTGCTATGGGACCGATTGGGACATGATTGGTCAGGTTTGTTTCCAGTCCGGAACGCATGATAACGATTGGTCGAAACGCATAGGCGGGACACAAAGTAAGACGCCCTGTTTCCGCATATTTCAGCACCCATCCCATCCGATCACGCTTCAAGGAATCAAAATATTTATTTTCGATATTTTTGTTGATTGTTTTATATGTTTAACAAATGTACTTTCTTTCTAAAAAAACAACGCTAAAAGGACCAGCCCATTAAAAGTAATTTGAAATGTGTTTGGATTTGACCTTTGATATTCAAAATGAATTGCAGAATTTAAAATATGCAAGTCAAAGCAGTTAACACTAAGCAAGTGAATCCACTTAGAAACAGTTCTCTCTACAAATCAAACAGTAAAGGTTAAATCCATTACCTCATCCGGAAGCAGTAAGTATTTTTGTGCTTTGTTATTAATCATCATGTAGCAGATGGGATGTATCCCTTTAAGAGAGGTGTGTGGGTGGTTCTCTCAATTACCTCTGAGCATAGCTCCTCCTTTCATCTCTGTATTGTACCATTAGCATGTAGCATTACCCGCATGTTTACATTCATAACCACATGACTCTACTTGTGGCAGTACGTCCCAGGGTACATCCAGTGATCGGCGATGGCTTGGTAAATGGCCGTCACCACGGGTAGGCCTGTGGTCTTTATGCTATTGTGGAACAATACTGGTGATGTGTAGCATGTGTTCATGTGTTCATGTGTAGCATGTGTTCATGTGTAGCATGTGTAGCATGTGTTCATGTGTTCATGTGTTCTAACCCATGCAACCGTCACTTCAGGAGTCTTTGCTGTTGTTTTGCCCAGAGGTATTTATGTTTAGCTGTTATGTGCAATTCGCCTTTTTGGTATTTTTGTCTTTTGTTGTTTTGTCGTTTAGAAGTGAGCGGAAAAGTCAAGGGCTTGTTTGTTTGTTTCCCGGACAAACCAAGTGTCTGGTCCAGCCAGCAGCAGCAGCAGCTGCTGTAGGGCTGTAGGGCCTCTGGGGACCAGGGCTTCTGTGTACGTTTCACTGCCTTGCATGCTATTTCTCTTTTGTATGAGTTTGATAATGTTCTTATGACTTTGTTGAATACATTATTGTGTATGGACCAGCATTTATACTTTAAATTGCTACTTCTCGTCGTCGTTTGAATAAAACATTTTCTGTTTAAACATCATTTCCATTTACCATTCGAAAGAAATGTACCACAATGAAGAGAATTGCTGTTACATCCTACCTTGAATGCACGTTTCTGGTCCTCTTTACATGATAAACTGAGTGGGGATAACCTGTCATTATTTAGAAACACATTAAGTTACAACCTACATATTTTTAGTTGACGTGAATAGGTTATGCTTGAGGACATAAACTGGGGAAATAGTTTACTTTTCCCCCAATGGAAATGGGGAGGGTCTCTAAACGATAACAGGAACAGCTTCGCGCACATTAAGCAGCGCTCCTGCGACCTCATCATTAATCAAACCATCTGACACGATCGTGCACGTGAGGCATGCGACGTGCCCGTGCACGGCAGACATCTAGTTAGTTGAACCACAGTAAAGAGGGACAGTAATGAGACGCTTTAATGTTGCTGATACATAAAGACAGTGGTAAAGCAAGATTAGCAAGTTGAACCATAACAAGCGTAACGTATTCACTAGGGTTCATGCGAATGTGTTTTAATGCCGTTCATTTTTTTTAGACGCAGTAACGCAGGTGTATATCGTAGATTATGGGATGGCTCGCTGGCCGTAGAAGGGGTGGGACAAAAGTTGAACTTCAGGTAACTTACTACAAAGGAACGCATAGTGTGGCACGCGTTCAGCCATGTGATTGGATGATCGTCATCGGGTCACAGTTGCCCCGAGTTGGGCAGATTGCTTTAAAAGGCTGAGTGATCTTTGATCTACACTGAACTAATGAAACATTTAGCTGACAAATGTACGCGTTGTTCAACGAGTCTTGGGCTTGAGTTGTGTGTTGAGCATATTGGTAAAAGGTAATGAACTGTGTGGGTCCCTGGATTGTTTCAGTCCGTTTTGTGTTACTGCTTAACAAAGGTTGGACACACTACATTGTGTGAGATACTTACGTAGTAATATCATAAAGTCATATGTAATACAGTTTGCCATGTTATGATTTGAGCATATTTCCTATGCTAAAGGCAGTGAGGGTTTCTGGATTTGTTTTGTGTTATTTGATTTTTAATAATAAATATAGCATAAGAACGTATATTTTGTACACTCCCATGTTGATAAAAGTATAAAAATATCCCTTGTTTATATTTATCTGGGGCTGTTTACACGCACGGAGAGAGGGTCCAGAATTATTAGCGTTATCCCGGTACTATGGCAACACAATTTCCCTTCTCTTACTTCCTATGAAGTGTGTACGCCAGCCTCTCAGGGCTAGGGAGCATGCTCCTGCCCTCTCTCACACCAATACACACACACTGGAAGTACCCCGTTCCAGGCATACCGTCGTGAGATGAGAATGCATTGGGAACGAGGTTAGCTGGAGACCACGTGCCCCTTGGGTACCCCTGGCTACTATGATACTACACTACGTCGTGCTGTATGAGACCATTAGCAGCAGCAGCAGGGCTGTGATCCTGACCCCTGATGTGGTCGATGCACGCCGCTGAGGGCATTGCCGTGGTTTGAGATCTTCACATTGGCCTCATCAATCAATGGCCTGCCCTAGAAACGGATTTGACACACACTGTCATTTGTGTGAGGCTTAAAAGCTTAAAGGCTTAAGGGCCAATCATACACACTGCCTCCATCCGTCTCCCCTCGTCGTCCTATCAGAAAGTTTAATCTCTGAAGTTTTTGAAGATCTCATCGACAGGCATTTACACTCTATTTTGAAGGTGCTACAGGTAAGCTGTAAGAGCTATTAATTGAGTGTCATTTGTTAGAAATGTTCACAGCCATCCGTCAGCTATTAGAGTGAAATACACTGAGAATATCTGTTTTGGGTTGACTGTGCCTGCCTCTGCATTAGCCAATTACATTTTCCAATCAGGACATCTCTTCCATGATTGGTTCTGGGAATCCATCTTGCCTGTCAAACACAGGTGTGTGAAATGCGACACTTCTCTACAGTGGATAAACGTAGTGAGAGAGGGAGCAGAGGTGGGGCGGGGGGGAGTTTTTTGGATGTTCAGTTTCAAAATGTTGCTCTTTTCCACTCTTTACTTTACTGGAGTCTTACCTTACAGTTTGAAGCATGTGTGTGTCTTTTTTTATTTCTTATATCTGATGCTCACAGACATTCACTGCCTGCTGGACAGCAGGACCCATATCAGCACCCTGGACAGCTCCACCCTCTTGGGGACAGCTCCACCCTCTTGGGGACAGCTCCATCCCCTGGATAACCACAACCCCTAGATAGCTCCTCCCCGGGAGAGCTCCACCCCCTTGATAGCTCCACCCCCTTGGGGAGAGCTCCACCAGCGCCATTGAAAGAGACTCTCTTTCAATGGCGCTGAGCTCAACTCCTTATATAGCCCGACCGCCTTGGTGAGAGCTCCACCCCCTTGATAGCTCCACCCCCTATACAGCTCCACCGCCTATCACATAATGAACTATGAGCTCAGGTTATGGTTAAAACTTGGGGAAAAGGGAGTTAAATGTATGAAAGTAAAATTATTTATATAAAGCAGTGTACAAACATGCTATGTTAAATATGGTATGGTTAAATATGAATGTTGAAAGATTTCTGTGTTCTTATATCTTGCTAATGTATCTAATATCTTATATTCTTATAAAAAATAAAATACCTTTGCTGACTTTGGATCCACAGTTTGTTATTGTTTGTCAACCCGCTCAAACGGTGGCTTACTAAAAGTGGAACCTGCTGTAAAAAGTCAAAAACTTCGCCAGGACTAAAGATATTAGCCCCCACTATTTGCATTGGAAAAGTCCTGTATTGGGGGAGCCCAGCGGAAGGTGTGTAGCAGGTCAACTGTTACAATGTCTGACAACCCTGAGACCTCAGCTGAAGCAGCAATGTTGTTCAAATCACAGCAACTTGGATCATGTGCAAGAAAATGAATGAAATAAAAGCTTTGCTGGTGGAAATGTTGATCATGTCAACGAAGTTTGGAAAACATTGAATCAAGCTGTCTATGATTATTTCAACAATGTTCATCAGTTTGTGCAAAATCCTCTTATCAGAGGAGGAGAGAGAGGAGGATCATACGGTCTGGTATGAGCCAAGAATTATGAATTTCAAATACCTTGGGAAAGAGGTTGGGAGTATGGAAAAGAAAACAAAATGCACATTCAAGGATTAACCCCCAGGACACCGTTCTCCAAAGTATTCCAAAGCCTGGAAATGGCTGATCAAACCAAGAGAAATGGAATGAATGCTTATTTAGAAGCCAACAAACAAAGGGAAATATACTTTCTGGATCCTGAGGTCTCATTTCTGGAGTAGTGCCAAAATCACCACTTAAGAAGATTGTTCTGGACCAACGCAGCCCTCCGCAACCAGGGGAGATTACAGTGTTTGATCATGATCTATATCGATCCTCCATATCAATCTATTATGGCAGGCATTTGAACACTGAATTGAGGATAGAACTAGTAGCAGTAAGGACAGGCTCTACTATCTTGAGCAGTCCACCTCCGGTCAGCCCAGGAACCCTGTCCGCAGCTGTCAGCACATGGATGCACACAGAGGCACACATTTGGGATGAGATCAAAGTAACCAGTGGTTATTTTGCGTGTAAAAACATGTACAACAGCAACATTCAAACAACAGCCACAAGGTAGCGGTCCTGCTTCATGCAGTTTCTCCTCTTCATTGTTTTAAAGGGTCATATGAGCAAGAACTGCAGGAAAAGGCTGACATGTCCAAAGTGTCAAAGGAGTCAACCAACCATACCACACATGAAGAGTATGGAAACCACAAACCACAAACAAGGCCTAGTCAGCACTAGCCATTGTGCCAGTCCGAGTCAAGGTTGAGGAAATAAGTTAATCTCGACCTACAGTATGTATCCGACCTGCCATCCTTGATCCCGGCAGTTCAGCATCATTTTGCACAGAGAAACTAATGAGGCAACTGAATCCTAAAGCAAGTAAAACAACAATTATCCCATAGGTCAGGAAAGAACCGTAAAGGTTATTGAACTCACAAGATTGGAGATAGATAGACTGCAGCACATACCATGACCTACTAACGGTGTATACACAAAGTAAGATTCCTGTCTTCCTATACCTACCCAAAAGGATCTGAAAATATGGCCTAATCTAAGCGGGATACAGCTGACTCAAATGGATGCTGACATTGAACATCTGATAGGGACTGATGTTCCTAAGACAATGGAACCTTGGGACTTAATTAACAGTCAAGGAAATGGACCATACGCAGTCAAGATATTGTTTGGATGGGTCGTAAATGGTTCACTCTATTCCTGTACTGCTGTGAAATCTGGATCCTTGGTGGCGACAGTCAATTGGATATCAGTTGCCAATCTGAAGGATCTATTCATGATGCAATATAATCAGGACTTCTCTGAAAAGGGGTATGAAGAGAAGAAAGAAATGTCAGATGACAAAAGGTTAATGGAGATAACATTATAACCTCAGTAGTCATTTATAGTTGTCAGGGATATACCTGACAACTATGAAATGGCAGAACAACATACACAAAATCTTTGTTAGAAATTGAAGAGGGATGCAGGATACGCTGTAGAATATAAAAACAATTTGGATGATGTGCTCAAATAGAGCTATGCAGAGAAAGTGGCACCAGAATAGCTTCTTTGGAAGCATGGACAGGTATGGTACATAGCTCACCACTGTGTTTACCATCAACAAAAGGGCAAACTTAAGAGTCATCTTCAACTGTGCTTCATCATGCAAAAGTGCATCTCAACAGGGAACTCCTCCAAGGTCCTGGTCTAGTGAACACTCTCATCGGTGTTCTGCTCTGATTCCGACAAGAACGAATTGCTTTCACGGTAGACATCAAAGCAATGTTCTACCAAATGCAACTCCAGGACAATCACAGGGACTGGCCAGGTGGAGACACTAACAAAACCTTGGAGGCATATACAGTAGAATGAAGGTCCACTTCTTTGGCATTGTGTCTTCTCCTAGCATTGCTAATTTTGCTCTAAGACAAACAGCCGAAGACAATAATTACAAGTATGTAAAAGAGGTAACTGAGACAATCAAACACAGTTTCTACATCGACATGTCAGTGGTCACAGTGGCGCAAGCTATTGAGCTCCAGAGACGCATGCCCCCAGGGAGGCTTCTCATCAAATGGGTCAGTAACAGCCGTGATATACTAGCAAGCATCTCCAAACATCACAGAGGCAAGCTACTAAAAAAATGGACTTTTGACCATTGAAAGAGAACTTGGAATCCAATGAAATACTGAAAGTTACTCTTTCACCTTCAAGAACAGAGCCCCTACCAGAAGAGGTATTCTCTCTACGATTATCTCAATCTACAATCCATTAAGATTCCTTTCCCCATTTATCCTGAAAGCCGAACAAATCCTCCAAGGACTCTGCAAAAGGAAAGGCTGGATGGAATGAAAGCATCTCAGAGGAATTTCAAAGCAATGGCAGAGATGGATAGCAGAGTTAGACCATCTAAGCAGATTTCAAGTGAACAGGTGTATGAAACCTGAGAATTCTGGCACCATCAGGACTGCAGAGCGCCATCACTTCTGTGACACTAGTTAATTGGGTTACGGTACTGTAAGTTATCACAGTTTCACCACAAACACTATGAGCTGTGCGTGGAACTCTTTCTGAAATCCTTGAGATGGCTGAAGGGACGCAAGTATCAGGAAAGGGAGGAAGCCGATTGGCCAGAGATCCCTAAGAAACTAGGGCAAATTCCTACAGACAATCCAGAGGTAAAAAAAAAATGTTTCTGCTAACAGTGTGAGCATTGAGGAGAAAAATCCAACCAGAAAATGGATTTAGTATTACTCATCATAGAGCAGACTGCAGAGAGGTGTTGCTTGGATAATAGAATTGAGAGTTTAGGCACTCTTGAAATCCTTAAAGGACAAAATAAGCCTGCTCAAGTTGATCTATGGAGCACAAGATCTATCTGTAGAGAACGTGAGAGAAGCTGAAAAATCAATAAATGTTACTTTTCACAGGAACTTGCACTCTTGGAGAATGGTAGGCAAGTGAAAGACTTGGAGGACATATAAGCAAACTAGCAATGCCAATAGATTTGAAGAGTCCAATCATCCTGCCCAAATATTATCACATATCCAAACTGATTTACATCACATTCATCAGCAGATTGGGCCCAAAGAAGCCACATGCTAAATCAAACATTCTGTTTGCCTCATGCCAACTCATCCTCCAGAAACGTTATTAATAACTGTGTTTTCTGTCAGCGAATTCAAGCAACAGTTGGAGAGCGGAGAGTGGCTGACCTTTGAGAGGATCCTGTGTCCCCAGATCTACCACCCTTTACCCATGTGGGTATCCACTACTTTTGATCCATAGAGGTGAAACGACGTTGTGCGCATGTTAAACAGTGGGGAGTGAGCTTCGCTTGCCTGGCAAGCTGTGCATTTGGAAGTGGCCTTCGCAGATTCATGTCAGAGTACAAATGAGCATCCGCATAGACAATGGAACATATTTTGTGGGGGCACAGAAAGAGCCAAGGAAAGCTCTGAAAGAACGTAAAATGGACATTTAACCATTTGGAGATAACCACGGTAGCGTTTGGGAAAGGCTGATCAGACAGTCCTAAAAGAACAAATATTGGATGATGAGACTTTACAGACATCTTTGTGTGAGGTTGAGGCATCATGAATGATAGATTGGTGACTACAGTGTCAAGTGATCCTAAGGATCTTCAACTCCAAACCACCTCCTTCACTGATAACCAAACCAGTTATGGCACCAGGACTCCTCCAAAAGGAAGACATGTATTCTTGGAGACAAACACAATACCTCACAGATCTCTTCTGGCAAAATATCTCCCAATCATGCAGCAACAAAGCCAATTGCACAATCCTAAACGGAACCTTTGCCCCAACGATCTCATCGTCATAGTGGACGATACAGCATTCATATAGCGCTTTTATCCAAAGTGCCATACATTCACCCATTCATACACACATTCAAACACCGACAGCGGTGTCAACCATGCAAGGCAACAATCAGCTCGTCAGGAGGGTTAGATGTCTTGCTCAGGGACACCTCGACAATTAGCTAGGCGGAGCCGGGGATCAAACCAGCAACCTTCCGGTTGCCAGACAACCGCTCTACCCCCTGAGCTACTGCCTGCTCTTGGAAGCAGTGGATTGAACACAATCGAGTCGTGCTGGTTGCTTTTGACTCCCAGAATCACATACACACACCATCACACATTCTCCTGAAACGCCTCATACATACGTCAGAGCTCTGAACTTCAACAATCCTATATTCAAAGGATTACATGGACTTTGATGGACTATGAAAATGTTTGTCTATCGATGAGTCATGTAGAGCTTGTGTAATTGTGTGTGTGTTTTAGCTCGATTGAAGTATAACTAGGTAATTGTTTTGCTATGACCTAGTGGTTCCAACATAATGAATAATGCTATAATGAACTATGAGATATGGTTGTGGTTAAAACTTGGAAAAAAGTGTATGAAAGTAAAATGACTTATATAAAGCAGTGTATAAACATGCTATGATAAATATGGTATGGTTAAATATGAACGTGTGTGTGTGTGTGCGTGCGCACCCCCCCTCACCGTCCATGTCTAGTCTCTGCATGATGATGGCCAGCTCCACCTCGCTGGGCATGTACCCCAGCGAGCGCATGGCCATGCCCAGCTCCTGCTTGGAGATGAAGCCGTTCCCGTCGCGGTCCAGGATACGAAACGCCTCTCGGATTTCTGGGAAGAAATAAATATATACACTGTATATACACGTTTCATTTTTCTTTCTGTGTGATTGAGTGATTAAGCTAATAAAAATCTGCTTACATTTAATAACTTACGTTTAATAACAGGAGAGTGATTAGGCCTATACAACTATGGACTGCAACAATAACTGGTTGTGAATGTCACAAAATTCTCTCTCTATAAATGTTTGTGTCTATATTATTATTATTATTATTATTACTGATCCCACTGCTGTAGCAACCCTGACTAGTTAAGCGGAATACTGTTCAAATCTAGTCCCACAATGAGTTCATTAGAGTTTAAGAGGAACTTGATGAGGAAGTGTAGCTGTCCCGCTCTCCTGCGGTCCCATGTTGTCTCCCCCAAGACAAATAAAAGGCAGATAAGCCGTAAGCCTGCTGTGTTTTCTCTCCCCACCTCCCACCTCCTCTTCCTCTCTCTCTCGTCTCTCTTTGTTTGTTCTCTCCCCATCTCGCCCTCTGATACATTTTCTCTCATTGTAGTTTATGAAAAAAACCCCAAGGGATGAGCCGGGCATCAAAACAGATGCGTCTCCTCCCGTGGCGTTTCCTGGCGCGACTTCCCTCCCTGGGATTGTAAAGCCCCCCCCCACCTGTCTCTAAGTTCAAGTGAAAGCGCACACTCACACAGGCGCACACACACACACACACACACAGAGACACACACAACGCACGCAGGCAGCTCCTCGGGCAGCAAGTCAAAGCTCCAAAGGGACCTTCCGACAAAACACGCGGTCAATCTCCCGCTAATTGCCTGTCAGTCAGCCGACGGTATCGGAGCCAGGGTGGAGACAGAGAGGGCGAAGCAGGTGGGGAACGCCTCTGTTGACGGATCTATCGGCATGATGAAGACCAGGGGGGCGGAGAACAGGTCAAGTCTTTATCTATTTCTTTTTCTCCTTTTGAACAGAACAAAATCCTCGAAAAAAATCCAGTTCTCTCGAAGGGAGAACTTCATTAACATAGATAAATATATATATATAATCTGATTAATCATGCGTTGTTATATAGATCGATAGATGGATAAATTCACGCCTCCACGTGTTGAGCAATTACTAACAGATCCGTTTTCTCAAAGGTGTCATCGGAGGACAGGTGTCGCTCATGACACTAATAATGGGTCTGCTCCTTTTATGTGGAATTTGTCAATCTAACGTCATGTTTATTTGAAGTTAGATTGTCGTGTTTCTGACACCATTTTATTTCATGGTTTTCAAAAAGAAGAAAAGACTCCCCATAGTAGACAGACGTACGGCCAACATGACGTTTCTACCGAGTCACGTGATGCTACCTGGTTGGGCTGTCTCACTTCGTGGAGCACTTTCACAAAGTAGGTACCTAACGAGGAAGCCTCCTAAATAGGTACAGAGGGTATAGGATGCCTCTTCCTCCGTCAGAATTTGCTCATGTGTTCCCTTGCTCTGTCTCTGTCGCTCTCCCTCTCTCTGTGTAAGCATGCGTATCATTGGTATTCTTGACACAGTGCTGGATGCTCTGTGCCCACTGGGTGCCTGTCTGGGAAATAACCCTGCATCCTCCACCTACCTTTTACTGTCTGTTGCTTCACCTCTCAGAACCCTTGTAAGCCTGTGAATATCCCCTTCAGCCGACCCCCCACCCCATCTCTCTCTCTCTCTCTCTCTCTCTGTACAATGTTATGGTGACTTAACCAGTTTAGTACCATTGAGACGAAGGATCTCTTCTCCAGGGGGTTCACACGGCCAAGAACACTCACATACATACAGTATATAGCAGAGAGTCTTTATCCTCTCTCTCTCTCTCACTCTCTCTCTCTCTCTCTCTCTCTCCCTCCCTCTCTCTCTCTTGTGTGCAGCTTATCATCAGCGACCGGTACATGCTCAATAAGGCTCCAATGAGTGTGTGTGTGTGTGTGTGTTGTATGTGAATGTCAATATAAATGTGATTGTGGATGTATGGCTTATAAGAGACAAGAGAGTGCCTGTGCCTATTTGTA
>OMKP01080074.1:0-11271 GCA_900302375.1 Bathygadus melanobranchus
GGGCGACACTTCAACCACACACACTGTGAGCGGCGACACACACACATGCACATGCAATTATTGGCATCGCCGGTGGAATGCCTTCTCTGCATTTATCCCATCCTGACCGTCCTCCCCCAGGGAAAGCCAGGAGCAGTGGGCAGCCATCAGTAGAGGCGCCCGGAGACCAAGTCCAAGCGCTCAGTTCTGTCCTGGTCAGGGACAGGACAGGACAGGACCAGGACCAATCTGTTCTTCTGCATGTTTTTTTTGTTGTTGTTGTAGGGTTCTATGGGGGGAACCCGAGTGAACACGGGGAGAACATGCAAACTCCACACAGAAAGGCCCGGGAACCAGCCCCGACATGTTGCACCATGCGGGACTTGAACCCACAACCTTCTTGCTGTGAGGCAACAGTGCTACGCACTGAGCCACCGTGCCCCTAATTGATTGGTAACGCTTCGGCCTGTTTTAAAGAGACTGCAGCACACACTCCAACACTCCTCTGGTCTGGATGCCGAGATGAGCTCCAACACTGTGCTCTTTCAATGGGAAGAAGGTGAAAGAATATGATTAGGCTATGCATCTGCAGAAAATAGCCTTGAGATTGGTTCTATATTAATATTGGAGTTACCTGGTGAACGTAATAACTAAATACAAAAGTTAGTCAAGTAAAATCTAAATAACAGAATATAGGCCTATTCAATGTCTTTCCAACTTTACCGGTAAAGAGCTGGCAGATGGAGCTCAGCAGAGGGGTATTTTCAATGCCTGGGCACATTTTGGCCTGGGCACACACGGTTCTAAGCCTACATATTCATTTTGTAGTGTGCATTATATTTGTAGGCCTACACAGGCCTAGACCAAGGCCATAGGAAGTAAGATCATTGGCTACCGTACCACCACTCATCTTCATTATAAACGAACACATGTTTAATGGTTATCTCCTCTCACTGACAGGAGCTGTGGAAATCAATATGTGGCGGTCAACGTTGATATTGGGGCGCGCGGGCCACAAATAAATTATTATGTATTGGGAACACTGGACGAGTTTTAAACGTACACATTTATAATTCCTCAGTGAAATGTGGATTAAATGAAACCAATATTATTTGTAAATGATATCATAATTCAATTGGAGCCCGCCGACAGCGGCAGCCCTAGACATTTAATGGCCCACGTTGATGCTCGAGATGAATTATAAATGAAATATTGCAGTTTCTCAGTGTATTTGTAAATATACTGACTCAGACACGATAGGGTTATGAATTAACTTGATTAGGTGTGTAGCCTACTAGTGTGCAACTAAAACTATACTCATTGTAGTAGAGTATTATTTCTGATTGCTGAATTTAGTGAAATAGGCCGATTTATCATGAAATCAGAGCATGGAGAGGATGATGCTGATTGCAGCTGGTCTCCAGGTTTGGGTCAGTCAATCCTGAGCGGAGTTGAGTCTTTGTTGGGCATCTAAACACTGGCGGAACGCATTCAGCACTAACTTCAATCACATGAAGTTGTCCTTGTAACTCATTCAGTTAAATGTTTTGTGCTGTAATGGCATTCCAGGTCCACCTTCTTCATTACTAGTCCATCTCCACAAACTAGTCAAGTCAAGCCATTTTTGAGATGTGCTGACGGCAAGGTGATGGCTAGGTTATTACAGCTAGGTGACAGCTAGGTTTTTACAGCTAGGTGACAATTGGTTACAGCTAGGTGATAGCTAGGTTACAGCTAGGTGACAGCTAGATTATTACAGCTAGGTGGCAGCTAGGTTACAGCTAGGTGACAGCTAGATTATTACAGCTAGGTGACAAATAGGTTATTACAGCTAAGTGACAAATAGGTTATTACAGCTAGGTGACAGCTAGGTTATTACAGTTAGGTTATTACAGCTAGGTCACAGCAAGGTGACAGCTAGGTTATTACAGGGGCGCTGTAGCTCAGGAGGTAGAAGGGTTGTCTGGAAACTCGAAGGTTGCTGGGTCAATCCCCGGCTCCGCCTAGCTAAGTGTCAAGGTGTCCCTGAGCACCTTGTTCCCCGCTGCGTCTAAACCAAACTGATCTCTCATGACGCTGAAACGGAGCATATAGAGAGAGCGCATATACAGAAACAGACATACGATACTAATGTACATAACAAATAATATATTTCTGTTAATAATAGACATCAATAGAGGGTATGCAATCATTACAACACATCGCGGACATGAGCTCCAACATGCAACTAATGCTCTTCATCAACCGGAAAAAGGTGAGAGACCATGGAGATCATGGATTTACAGAAAATAGAGATTTACTTTTATTTGGGGACATGGTGTATATTGGACCTGGCTAATGGTAATGACGACAGACTCAAGGAGCAGTGAAATACAATGGACAGTAATCTCTGGGCTTGAGTCATGGGAGGCTGTTATGACTTTATGGTACATATGTCGCAGGTCCATCTCTCGGGGTGTCATTTTGCATGTCCCCTGTTGTTCAACATGTTTATCGCTGCAGGTGATGGAGAAGAACGCAGACCTAGAAGAAGTTCTGCTCAGCTTTCTCAGGAGAAAAAGTGTGTTCTCTTCTACTCTATTATATTATATAATAGTAGAGTATATCTTATATCTCTAGAGAATGTCTTATTCCATTCTAATCTAAATCTATTATTAATTTCCAATAGATTTTAGTTTAAATGGTGAACATGTATGAGTGAGTGAGTGAGTCTGTGTGTGTGTGTTGTGTAACGTGTTGTATGTCTCCTAGTGGTCCTGACAGGTACCAAGTATGAGGAGGTGGGGGGTGTGGTGCCTGCACCGTGATGGTGTCCCGATACGACCTTGACCACGACAACATCCAGTATCCTACAAAACATATCTCTATAAACATTATTATATAGCTCTATAAACATGAATATATATACTGTATATATATAGAAATAGAAATAGAAATTTTATTACATATCTTTATGAAACATAAATGGACTGCATTTATATAGCGCTTTTATCCAAAGCACTTTACATTGCCTCACATTCACCCATTCATACACCGATGGCGGTGTCAACCATGCAAGGCAACAACCAGCTCGTCTGGAGCAGTTAGGGTTGGGTGTCTTGCTCAGGGACACCTTGACACTTAGCTAGGTGGAGCCAGGGATCAAACCAGCAACCTTCCGGTTGCCAGACAACCGTCTCTACCTACTGAGCTAGTGCTGCCCCCGTAATGGCTTACAGTATGTCCTGATTTTTTCTATGACTATTGATGACATTCGGTATAGTTTAAGCTATTAGCCCATATTTAAACATGAATCTTCAGAGTCTGTTGTTTAAAAAGTGCTAATAAATGTCTTTTTATATAAACTGGTGAATGGTAATCAATTACTAGCTAGCAGATGGTAGCAAACAGATGCTCACTAGCATACCGTAGCTAGCAGACACCAACTAGCAGATGCGAACTAGCAGACTATGGGTTGCAGAAAGTCGCTCATGACTAGCTTCATTTGAATCCAGACTCATTTGTGGCAGGTCCGAGAGGTGAATATGTACCGGGACGAGATGTGCTACACCCATCACAAGCAGCCCTTCTCCCCCAGGGACATGGTTACGCTGCTGGGACCAGTGTCTAGGCAAGGCTGCCTACCAGCAGCGGCTCCAAGTCATCCAGCTCTTCAACGCCTCCAACCGCTGGAAGAAGAGAGGCATCGCTGCAGTGCCCATCAAGTTCGGGGTGGGCTTCTCCAAGGGCTTCTACAACCAGGTCAGCAACATACCCTAACAACCCAAACTAAAGTAACTAACTAACTAACTACAACTGATGTACACTACTGTAGCTAACCTTATCTAAAGTAACTAACCTTAACTAAAGTAACTAACCCTAACTAAAGTAACCCCAACTATTGCAGCAATGTCCACTACTGTAGCTAACCTTAACTAAAGTACCTAACCTTAACTAAAGTAACTAATCCCAACTTATCTAACGCAACTACTTCAACAAAGTCCACAACTGAAGCTAACCACAACAAAAGTAAACAACCATAACTAAAAGTAATTAACCCTTATTAAAGTAACTAACAATAACTAAAGTAACCATAACTAAAAAACTAACCCTAACTAAATTAACTAACCCTAACTAAAGTAACTCACCCTATCTAAAGTAATTAACCCTAACTAAACTTAACTCTAATGTATATTAACTAAAGTAACCACGGTCAGGACTTGAGGTAACCATAGTAACAACAGGCAATATGTTGGTATCGGTGTGTTTGGTTGTTAGGGAGCAGCGCTGGTGAACATCTTTAAGGATGGCTCTGCTGGTGAACCATGGAGGGACGGAGATGGGCCAGGGCATCCATACCAAGGTTGTCCAGGTGGGCCTAGAAACCAACTCTGCTGCTGTAGCACCAGGGCTCATCTGTTGGCATAACAACCAGCTCTACTGCTGTAGCACTGGGGCTCGTCTGTCAGCATGACAACCAGCTCTACTGCTGTAGCACCGGGGCTCGTCTGTCAGCATGACAACCAGCTCTACTGCTGTAGCACCAGCGCTCATCTGTCTGAAAAACAACCAGCTCTACTGGTGGAATGACAGGGCTCATCTGTCGGCATAGCAACTAGCTCTGCTGGTGAAGTGCACGTAGAAGACATTTTACTCTTTTTAAACTCGTTCTCTGTTTTGTCCAGCTTTGCTATTTGACAAAAAAAGAATAACGAAAGTAAAAGTTGAATTTTATTTTTCAAACAAAATGCATCTAGGTGGCTTTGATTGGCCAAGTAGTCCAATCACGTGCGGCCTTGTGATGTCTGGGGTTTTCTTCTTCTGGGGCAGATTGCGAGCCGTGTGCTGCGGGTACCTATGTCCTCCATCTTCATCAAGGAGATGTGCACAGGAAGCGTCCCCAATGCCGCGCCCTCCGCCGCATCCTTCAGCACTGTTGCAGTGGGCATGGCCGTCAAGGTGGTGCCCCCTGGCTCTCACGCAACTACACCCCAATCATCTACACCTCATGATTGGTAGTGGGCAGGAAGTGGGCAGTCACATCTTACTGGTTGTTTTGCAGGACGCCTGTGAGAAACTGATGAGGCATCTGAAACCAGTCATGGAGCAACATCCCCAAGAAGGCTGGAGGAAATGGGTAAGGTTCCCGCCAAAACCAGAGCACCATCCCCTAGCAATGTTTTTAATCTAATTTTATAGATTGTGTTCCAGCAATGTCATCACCTGGGTTTCTCTGACAGATCGTTGAAGCTTACTGCCAGAAGATCAGTCTATCCGTGACTGGGTTTTTCATGCAAGTATTGGCTTTATTCATATTTCATACATCCAGGAGTCGTTTGTGAAAAGAACAATGTTTTATTTTCAACGATAGGGCCCAGTAACATAGAATAACTTGAGACAAACCTAGTAACATTTAGACCATTTAGACATTTAGATTTAGTCCATCAACATTTTTCCATTTACACTTAGAGCATTTGGCAGACGCTTTTATCCAAAGCGACTTACAAAAAGGTAACACATTTGTCAAAAGAGGGAGACAACAATATATTGCTGAAGGTATAGTACAATTAGCCAGGTCAATAGAACAAGTTTACAAGCTTACAGTTGCTAGGTTGGCTCCTTACTGTACAACAGCAGGTAGCCAGGATAAGATGCTACACAAGCTAAGTTATATTTCAAGTGCCAGGACATACAAACATGGAAGTGCTAAGGATCCAGGAGGGGTGGGATTCAAGTATTGATCGGGTAGTTGGGAGACGGTTGGGGAGGAGAGGTGGGTAGGAGGTGAAGCTATTCAGAGTCCAGGTGGGATAGGTGGGTCTTCAGTCTCCTGCGGAAGCAGATCAGTCCACATCCAGGTGAGCTTCCATACATCCAGGTGATCTCAGATCAATGAGATTAATATCAATAAAGTGGGTGAACGGGGCGTTTCACTATCTTTCGCTTCATATTTCTTTTGACCTCATGTTGCTGGAGTGGGGATCTGTAAGCATGTAATTGGTGACACAAACTCAGCCAGCAGTAGTAAACTATAACAAAATGTCTGTAAAGGTTTCATATCAACACTGTAGATATAGCCACTGTAGGAATACACCTGTTAAAAGCTTCTGAAAGCTTGCGTGAATGTAATTTTTCAGTAGAATATCTCCATCACGAAACAGCAAACAAGGCTAGGCTCTGTACCGTCTCCCCGCAGAAGTTCTGCTGTAACACAGTAGGACTGCTGGATCAGAGGTTCTGCTGTAACACAGGAGGACTGCTGGATCCCAGATTAGGTTCTATGTAATGATGTACAAGACCAGGAGGAGCAGCAGCACTTTGTCTCAGGTGTGGTGTGGCCACCTCACTGGGGCTATCTTGGAACCAGTGAGTGAGTCTATAACTCTACAGGCAACAGGGAGAGTAGTGGTCTAGTAGTTTGTAGCCTGTAGGAGCAGATGGATCAGAGGGTTTGAGTCCTGACTGGTACTTTCCTGTGAGCAGGGGGCCCCACACCAGTGTGGACTGGGAGAGGAGTGAGGGCCACGCCTACTACTACTTCACCTTCGGTGCCTGCTGCTCAGAAGTGGAGATCGACTGTCTCACTGGAGACACACATAACACCATGACACCACCAACAAACATCCACCACAATCACCAACACCACCATGTCCAACACACCACAACCACCACCACCAACACAACAATCATCACCAACACCACCTTCACCACACACACGAACAAACCATCATCACAAACACACCTCCATCACAATCACCAAACCACCACCAACACACCTCCACCACCACCAATATCATGTGTTTGCCTGTTCTTTTACCTTTTGTACCTTTTACTTTGCAGAACACCTGTACAGACAGTGATGGATGTGGGCAGGAGTATTAATCCTGTTATAGATATAGGACAGGTACTGTCTTCAGACCATTTAACCAAACCAAAAAGTCACCTAAATGATGCACATTTCACCAATGAACAATTACATTACACTACCATTGTTTATTTGTTTGTGGGCAGGTGGAGGGAGGATTTGCCCAGGGAATTTGACTCTACACCATCGAGGAGCTGAAGTTCTCCCCAGACGGGGTTCTGCGGACCCATGGTCCATCCCAGTACAAGGTTCCAGCGCTCTGTGACATCCCAGCCGAGCTCAACATTCACCTGTTGGCTAACGCAGAGAACCCCAATACCATCTACCTGTCCAAGGTAAGTCTGAACCAAACCAGAACAGAACCAAACCGGAAGTCAGCTCTAACCCTAAAACCATACCAGAACAAACATACCACAGGTGGTCCTTCTCAGAACAAGCACCTTCTAGAAGAGGGGGCAGGATAGTAGTATTGGTTAGGGTGTTTGACTCCCAGTCAGAAGGTGCTGGAATCCCCAATGTGCACAGCCTAACCTGTAGGTGTCCTAGAGCAAGATGCCCCCGAACCCCTACCTGCTCCTTAATGAGCTGTATCTGAATTCACTGGAAGTCGCTGTGGATAAAAGCATCTGCTGGTTGCCTCCACCCAGATCTCCCCACTACTTTTGTCCAGTGGCTGACATGTTTTGTGAGTTAGCATCTGAGCTGAGCTGTACCCCAGAAACACGGAGAGCATCGGCAACAACTGCAGCCATTGTTTCACACTATATTCCTAATGGGGATAGATTTACATTTACATTTAGGAGACACTTTTGACCAAAATGTAAAAGTACATTTGTCCGAAGAGATTGACACAACAATGTATCGATGACAGTACAGTAAGATTTGAATAGTGCCGGGACATACAAACACAAGAAGATGCTGCACAATGATAAGTACTATTTTTAAGTGCCAGGACGTACAAAGAAGTAAGTGCTCAGGATCGAAGTGGGGATGGGATTCGAACCCTGGTTAGGCCGGGAGCTCATTCCACCACTGCGGTGCCAGTGGTGGAACGAGCGATAAGGTTGAAAATCGTTTGTTATCCTTCAAGACGATCCGAAAGCACATCTGCAAGGACAACATGCTGCTACCCTGATTCCTGATTCTTTCAGTATTGACTTTCTCTTCTAGGTGCAAGGTGCGCTTTCATTCAACAAAACAGGATGGTTGGTTGCAGGGCATCGGGGAGCCGCCTGTGTTTTTTGGGTGTACCATCTTGTTCGCCATCAAATCTGCGATCAGTGTGGCGTGGAAAGAAAGGGGCCTGGGGGAGGTCTCCTGCCACCTCCCAGAAGATAAGGATGGCCTGCCTGGACTGCTTCACCCCCCCGGTAACACCTAGACACTCCTCCTCTCTCCTTCACCTCTGGTATTAACCCCAGGTTTCTCCTGCTCCTCCAGGCGACAGAGGGGCGGGACCAGACTCCAGATCTGTGGTGTGTTGATGTGTGAATGTCACCTTGTGCTGCAGTACCTTCTGGAGACCTCCAACAGTACATGACAAATAAAGTATATGGACTTTGTTCTGAGTGAGTCTGTGACTTCCAGCCATCTTTATCTTGGGGAGAAGTAACAGAAGAAGTACCTGTTCTTCACCAAGAACTTTATCAAACATTCTCCTCACCTAAAGTATTTGAGTCTTCAGGAAGACATTCTGAAGACTTTACAACTACATTGTAGTTGATATTTCAGGTCCCTGCCACTACAATCCACATACGAAATGTCAACTACATTTGTACATTCTGAGGTGAAGCACCATCAGAAAACATTATAAACATGATGGTTGTGTTTTCAGCCGTCTACTACAATGCAAAAATGTGTGGAAAGCGCCTCCTTTAAAACATGGTTTGGTTTCTGGACTGTAAATGTCTAAGTCACGATGCACATATCCATATTAACCAATAAGATTCTTCAAGCTGTGGCCAACGCTGCAGATTAATCAAACCAGTACACATTTGGCAGTGAAATTTGTCTACATTGTAAAAAGAAACAAGAAAAGGCAACATTTGGTTTGATCATGCAAGGGTAGCAATCTTTTAATCAATTCATGCTACCTCAATTACATTTGGCATAGGCCTACATGGTGAATACATGTTATGTCTGATCTCATAACATATAAAAAACAGACTAACTCGCTCGACTTTAACAGAGTTTTTTATTAAAACACTCAACTACATCTGCTGTGACCGTGAGACATGCCCACCCAGCTTTTAATTTTGATATGAGAGAAAATGTTGATATTATTCAATCTAGAGGGTTTATATTGTGCAATGGTGTTTATTGAGATGCCCTATAATACCTATGGCAAGGACTTTTAAGCCCATGAGTCAATGTTCATAGTATGTTCTGTATTTTCAAAGATTAGAAAAAAGGATTTAACATACAGACTTGACTGTGTGGTGTACATTTCAGAATACAGAAACAATCAAAAGAGTTCAGTACATCAGGTAAACTGTTCTTCACTGGGCTACTTAAATGATCTATGAGTTACATTTAAGTTGCAATCCATTTAACATTTACATTTCTTTAGATGCTTGCGTGTTCCAAAATGTCCTTGTGGAGTGTGTGTGGTTGGTGGCTGGTTTAAGCAGCCTCACTTGGCCTGTCTGGGGTCGGGTGGAGCTGCGCACCTGTGATGCATTGATTAATCAGTGCACATAGGTTAAACCAGCCACCACCAGCACACACACACAGGAGAGCGCTAGCATGCTAGCAGTGTTACTACATGCTCTGTCAATTAATTTCAAACTTGCAATAAACCGGATTATTCACCACCTTCCTGTGTCCTGCTGATTGAGGAACCCTAGAGAAGCCACTAATGTGGCGTGTGGTAGGTTTATTTAGATTTTCAGGGCCCAGGGCATGAAAGATCCTGGTTTGCTCACTGGAACCTAAAAAACAAAAAAAACAATGAATGAATTAATCAGTATAGAAGAGCAACCACATATTCAGAGTTCACCTGGACTCTGAATAGCTTCCCTTCCTACCTACCTCTCCTCCCTAACCCTTTCCCACCTACTCGAACAGGGCTTGAATCCCATCCCCTCCTGGATCCCTAGCACTTATGTCATGTATATACGTGTACGTCCTGGCACTATGTAGCATCCTGTATGTTAGTACGTCCCGGCACTTGAAATTGCATTTAGCATGGCTACCTTGCTGTTTTACAGTAAGGGGTCAACCTAACAATTTGCTTGTACAAAAAGCTTGTAACTTGTTCTATTGAATCTTTATTGTTGTTTCCCTCTTTTGACAAATGTACTTATTGTAAGTCGCTTTGGATAAAAGCATCTGCCAAATGCCCTAAATGTAAATACAAACACTTTTAAGTGGAGAGGTTGTTCTGTTACCGGTGGAGAGGGTGTTACCTACACAACGACTACTGGGTACGTGTGAGCGGGCAGGTTGACCTACCCTCTGGGAGAAGGGGGTGGCACATGAGAGACATGCCCTCTCAGGTATGGCCGGGCTGTCTAGGGGGAAGGGTCCCACCAGGCCTGACTCCGCCCTCGCCGCCGCCACTGCATCCTTGATGGCGTAGAACACCGTGCTCCCGAGGAACAGAACCGGCTCCCCGATTCCCTGCAAGGACAACACATGCTTATACACACCTGCCTAAATATACAGGTGTGAACTGTGATATAAAAGGTGAGCACAGGTAATATGCATTATAAGATAAGATAAGATAAAACTTTATTGATCCCGAGGGAAATTGCAGCAGTTGCAATACAAAGTAGGAAAAGACAATACAATACAACATACAGTACAATGTTTCCAGAATAAAATAAAATATGAAATATGAAGCTATGTACATTAAACGCTGTTCCATACTCCGCGAGAAGCGAGAACTTGTTCTCGCACCCAGGGCTGCGAGAACAAAATGACGTCATTTTGTTCTCGCAGCTTGTTCTCGACACATCGTCCTGGCCGAACTTTGTGTCGCGTTGTGTGCGAGAACTATTGTGTGATTGGTCAATGTGAAGTGGGCGTGGTGGCGTTGCGCTTCCGCCGGTGCGTTTCTTTGTTTGTTTCTTCTGATTCCCACAATGCTTAGCTTCAGCGCGCGTGACGTGTGCTGCTGTGGGCGGGCCTTCCCAGGAGAGTTCTCGCGGAGTATGAAATGTCCTGGCCAGAAAATAATTTTGTTCTTGTTCTCGCAGGCCTGGGTGCGAGAACAAAGTTCTCGCTTCTCGCGGAGTATGGAACAGCCTTTAAGGTGTGCTGTACAACATTATGACATAGAACCTACAGTGCAGAGTTTACAGTATATGGATGATAAATAAATATAGTAAATATAGTAATTAGATATTTCCAAGGTGCAAACATATATACAATACTAAAACATGTTACCGGTATGATAATATAACTATGCTGTATAATATAAACTGTTGTATAGTATATTGTATAAA
>OMKP01080075.1:0-10500 GCA_900302375.1 Bathygadus melanobranchus
TCCCTAGTGAAGGTAGTGTTAGTTACTAGTTAACTTAAGTAGTTAACATGGTGTGTTCAGTCCCCAGAGTGTCCTACCCTAGTGAAGGTAGTGTTAGTTACTAGTTAACTAAGTAGTTAACATGGTGTGTTCAGTCCCCAGAGTGTCCTACCCTAGAGAAGGTAGTGTTAGTTACTAGTTAACTAAGTAGTTAACATGGTGTGTTCAGTCCCCAGAGTGTCCTACCCTAGAGAAGGTAGTGGAGGCTCAACCTGACATGCTGCTCCGCATCCTGGATGAGATGAAGAGCACACTCACACCCATGGCGCAGAAGTAAGAAGTGTGTGTGTGTGTGTGTGTGTGTGTGTGTGTGTGTGTGTGTGTGTGTGTGTGTGTGTGTGGGTGTGTGTGTGTGTGTGTGTGTGTGTGTGTGTGTGTGTGTGTGAGAGAGACACAGGTCAGTTGATCAGTCTGTCTGTGGTGTAACCTGTGTTGTGTTGCAGGGAACAGGTCATCAAACATTCTCTGGTCCACAAGGTGTTCCTGGACTACTTCCTGTGTGCTCCTGACAAACAGAGAACGGTGGGTGGACTGCCTTCTTCAAGTTGGTCAGTAGGAGTTAGTATTAACCTGGTATGGTTCTGGTTAGTTGTCCTAACGGTTGTTATTGAACCTCTCCAGGAGATGATCGAGTCGATCCGGGAGGCTGTTGTCTACATGGCGTACACACACGACGGGGCACGAGTAGCCATGCACTGTCTCTGGCACGGCACCCCAAAGGTACGCACACACATGCACACACACACAGTGCAACATGTTGTACTTGATGTAACAGTTTGTACATGAGGTAAACAGTCGGTAAACAATCTGTTATGGATTCAAGGTTCTAACTGGAGCCACAAACCACCAGGAAACAAGGGTTGCTATCATTTGTCCAGTTTTTTTAAAGGATAACTTTTCGGCCTTCATCCCTATTTTCCCATCGTTGGGAATGTGGACAACAGTCTTGAGCGAGAACGCAGCCGCAAAACGTCTGCATGGCAGTACTGCCATCGATGCGCTGACTTATTTGCCGCTCACATTGTTGTTCTAAGTGTCTGACAACATTATGGAAATGGTCCCTACAGAGAAATAAAACTTCTTTACCTTTCGGCCTGTTTGCTATTGTGACGAACCAAGGCTCTATCGAAGTCTCGCTCTGAAATCCCGCAATATCTCACATTGTCGAACTAAATATTCAGCCATGACTTTGCAAATCTTTTAGATAACAATAAGATAAGCTTCCTGTAGTCCAACACAACAATCTCTTGCTGATGTTCTGTCAATATGTGCTAGCTATCAACTCGCCAACACGTTTCCACCGTTCTCTACCTGCAACAACTCAACTCTCACGAGTGACAGAGTGAGACTTCAGTAAGACTTGGTTAGACACAATAACAAACAAACAGTCCAGGTCACGGTCTCGCTGTGGGTATGCTTACCAGGATGCTGTCGAACAGTCAAAGGCAAAAACAAACACTTTAGTGGATATACATTAACAGCAGTATTGCCCCAAAGGGTTACAATGCAGACGTTTCACGGCTGCGATCTCGCTCAGTACTAGTCAGTTAGTATTAGTCAGTTAGACCCCAAATGATGGGGGGGGGAAATCCCAAAGTTATCCATTAATCCAGAGAATGTTGATTGCCATTGTTCTAAACAAACAAAGAAAGAAATAATGTACAATATCAATACCCAAACAAATCATAAATCCAGCCTTTAAATCATGTTAAATATTTGCACATTAAAGTACCATAAGTATTCCAAATATTGATTAGCCAAATGTGTACTTCATCACAATATTATTTAACAAATTGGATCAAAGATTATGCATTAACCGTCATGTCAATTCTTAAACACACCATAATCCCAATCAATAGAGAGAAACTGCTACTTACATTAAGGGTTATTCAAGACACATGGCAAACACCTACAAACACTCAGTCAAGGAGATGGTGTTTAGAGACAGAGAGGAGGAAGTCCTTATCCAGGCCTCTCTAAAGTGGGAGATCCTACCACAAGTACACTGAGCCACCACTTAGTCTCCTTATGGAGAGGAGGGGAAATAAACTTTCTCTAACACGATCAGTTGGTCTTTTCATGACTTCATTTGAATAGGCCTGTCTAACCTAATTAGATATAGAATAATAATGGATGTATGAAGGACCTTGTGCTCCTGCTGCACTGCACACGGCGGCCCTCAGCTCTTCTAGTTGCTCTGGAGGTGCACCGTTGAAATGTCAATCAATTCAGTAAGTTTCACAGTAAAGAAACTGTGGTCTACCTGGTTATATTTACTTATGTCTTAACTGTCTTTACTGAGTTTGAGCGAACGGCTGCACAAGCCAACGGCTTGCTCACTCAGTTAGCAGATCGATGAAATGAATGAGAAGAGAAAGAACCGCGAACATTGTTATCCCATCTTGACAGACGATTTATTTCAGATGATTATTTGGATTTAAACTTCCAAACAGCTCCTAACTGTTTGCCCCCCTCTCTAGTAAACATGTTTCCTCCCCACTATGTTCCAGGACAGGAAAGTCATCATCAAAACCATGAAGACGTACATGGTGAAGTTCGCTACAGTAAGTAATACATCCACATAAGGAAATGTTTAATTAATTGATGATTGTTAATATATTAGTTGACAATGTGTTCATCGATCATACATTCATTGATAATGAGTTAATTGTTAATGTGTTCATTTGCTATGTATTCATTGATATAGTCATTAATGAATGGTGTTGTTCTTGTTCAGGGGGAGTTTGGACACCTGGTCCTACTGTCCATCTTCGACTGTGTGGACGACACAAAGCTTATCAAGCAAACCGTTTTAGCTGTAAGACTTCACACATTTAACCTCACAGCCTAGTCGACCACACTCTTGTTATTAAGGTATATTAGAGTAAAAACTCTTCTATCCTTCTCCCCCCTGCCCCACTTCCTGTAGGAGCTGCTGACCTCACTAAACGAGGTGATCAATAATAAGTATGGGAAGAAGGTCCTCCTCTACCTCCTGCGTCCCCGCGACCACAACCACATCCTGCCAGAGATCATCAGGTTCCTGGAGAAGGGAGACGGCAATGCGCACAGGTGATAGGCCATCAAATGAAATATTTATTTCATTTATATAGCAAGAGTTGTATTCAATAGTTTATTCATTTAGTTTATTTTTATATTGTCTATTTATCTTTCCAGTAAAAGGAGTTGTATTAAATTTTTTAATATTTAAAATAGTTCCAGTGGAGTTGTATTAAATTGTTTTAATATTTTAAATAGTTCCAGTAAAAAGGAGTTGTATTAAATTGTTTTAATATTTCCAGTAAATGTTTTTTTATTAAATATCTTATCAGTAAAAAGGAACCATCGATCCGTAAGAAGGAGCTGCTGGAGGTGGTGTCCCCACCGCTGCTGGAGTATCTCCGTGACAACGCTGTCACCATGGTGATGGACAAGAGTATGAGCGTCATGGTGAGGGACATCCTGCTGTCTGCAGTGGGAGACCTCCGGCCCGCCATGACGGCCGTGGCCCAGCCCACCTCCCTGGAGCTGGTCCCGGGAGGTGTTGACGGAAAGGTGAGTCAGCCAATCACACGTCAACACTTTAAAGCTGCATTAACATCTGAGAGTACATACAAGTACATGAAGACGGCCACAAACAAAACCATATTAATAAGTCATATTAACGTGTGCATATTATGGTCTGCCTGTAATGTGTTCTTACTGCGGTGTGTCTGTAGCTCCACATGGCAGAGCACCCGGCTGGTCACATGGTTCTGAAGTGGCTGATAGAACAGGACACGCTGCTAGCGCAGACTGAAAGAGAAGGTGCTCCTACTACTTCACAATACAAGCCCTGAAGCTGGGAAGCAGCACAATGAATATGAATGAACGAATCATGTGCACTGCTTTCATTTAAATGTAACTGTCTCTCTATGTCTCTGTTTTTCTCTCTCTGTCTTTCTCTCTCGGTCTCTATGTCTCTGTCTCTCTCTCTTTGTCTCTCTCTGTCTCCCCCTCAGAGCGGTTCAGCAGGATCTTACTGGACACGGTCGGGGTCGACCAGCTCAGGTCCTGGGTGGGTGTCAACAGAGGAGCCCTGGTTCTCTGCAGGTTAGCACGCACGCAGACGCAATCTTAGCATCGTGTGTTCAGTCCTTGGCATGTTTGTGTTGTCTTCAAAGTTTGAATTCAGTTTTTGACCGTTGTGTTCAGTACTTGGGTTTTAATGTGTCTAGTCTTGATCTGTATGTGTTTGTACTCAGTATTTAACATGTATGTGTTTTATTTGTCTGTGTGTGAAGTCTCTTGAAGTGTGTGGACCAGAGTGTGGTATCAGAGGTCCGGTCGGGGTTGTCGGCCATCTTGCCTGAACTCCGTAAAATCACCAACAACAAAGGAGCAGAGAACCTTCTGAAGCAGCTGACTGCTCAGTGACACACACACACACACACACACACACACACACACACACACACACACGACACACACGACACACTCTCCTATTCAGAGAGAAAACCAAATCATTCAATAGATGAAAAAAGTATTTCATGTTTTTTTACAACAGGTGGAAGTAATATAAGGTGTTTTTACATTTCTGGGCTGATGCCTGACCAATACACCTGATCACTGTTGTAAACTACTATTGGCATAGTAAAAACATGTGTTTTTTTTCATTTTGGAACTTGTGAATTATATGTTATACTTAACTGAAAATAAGCAATGTATTAAAATAGCTGTGTTGACATGTTTCTTTTTATTTTTCTTTACAATGCTATCAAAACATCTTTCGGGTATATTTTTGGATTACAATATTTCCGTTTCACTTGCAATTATTTGTTTACAATACTTCACTTACGTTGACAATACTACACTTAAAATGCTTTCTGGCCTCGTTTTGACTCCATACAGAATCCTAATGTTTACATTTTGTGACGTAATAAAAAAAACTGCAGCGTTCAGCGCCCTCTAGTGTGCAACTGGGCATTATGCATAAATGAGTCATATTTCCAATGCTTTATATATATATATATATATATATATATATTCAATGATATTGCCACGTATCACCATATCTTGTGAGAACATACTCGTGTACCGACATTTTTAAAACCAGGAACACAAACAGAGAAACTTTGCAAAGGTGAAATGCAAAGTTCTCCACCACAACGCATTAGATGCACATCAATTTAGCAATGACAAAGAAACCCAACGCAGAAGCAAACAGAAAAATGAAACTGCGTGAAATGGAAACTACACGGACGTTAACAAACGGAACCCACTGTTTGTTAACTTCCTTATGTGGATATTTGTGTCGTGCCGGAACTATTATGGTGTGACACACGCCTTGGCGGAACGGGAAGCGAGGAGCGGTTGCTCGTTTTGGACTGTTTGGCGTATAAATCGATACGTGTCGTACTTGTGAGCGTCATAATGGCCATCAGCGCGGTCCACCTCGAGGCGGACGCCTTCCTGGTGTGTATGAACCACGCGCTGAGCACGGAGAAGGAGGAGGTGATGGGCTTGTGTCTCGGCGAGGTGGAGGTGAACCGCATCGTTCACATCCACTCCGTCATCATCCTCCGGCGCTCCGACAAGAGGAAGGACCGGGTGGAGATCTCCCCGGAGCAGCTGTCCGCCGCCTCCACCGAGGCGGAGCGGCTGGCGGAGCTGACGGGGAAGCCCTTGCTCCGGGTGGTGGGCTGGTACCACTCCCATCCCCACATCACCGTCTGGCCCTCCCATGTGGACGTGAGGACCCAGGCCATGTACCAGATGATGGACCAGGGCTTCGTGGGCCTCATCTTCTCCTGCTTCATCGAGGACAAGAACACCAAGACGGGCCGCGTACTCTACACTTGTTTCCAGTCCACGCAGGCGCAGAAGGGCGCAGAGTACGAGCGGGTAGAGGTCCCAGTTCACGTAGTGCCCCGGGACTCGGTCGGTAAGGCGTGTTTGGAATCCGCAGTGGAACTGCCGCGGATCTTGTGTCAAGAGGAGCAGGACACGTACAGGAAGATTCACAGTCTGACCCACCTGGACCCCATTACCAAGATCCACAACGGCTCCGTGTTCACCAAGAACCTCTGCAGCCAGATGTCTGCCGTCAGCGGGCCGCTACTGCAGTGGCTGGAGGACCGACTGGACCAGAACAAGCAGAACATAGCTGACCTCGAGCTGGAGAAGGAGAGACTGCAGCTAGAGCTGGCTAACATGTAGCTCTATAGAACTAACTCACATAGAGCTGGACAAGACGTAGCTCTATAGAACACACTGTATATAGAGCTGTCAAACATGTAGCTATATAACTAACAATACAATACTGTCTGTTCGACATAGAGCATTCCAGCATGTAGCTACTGTATATAGTACTAACAATATACTGTTTATTCTATATAGAGCTGGACAACCTATTGCCCTATCAAAGTAACAATTGTATACAGTATTAGGTAATAATGTGATCAGCTCTGCCTCTATATAGAATTAACAGTATATTATCTGTCACATCTATATAGAGCTGGACAACATTGCTCTATATAAAACTAACGGTATACAATGTTAATATTGTCAGAGCTGGCCCACAACATGTAGACTTCTGCCACGTCTAACCTGCAGTTCCTTTGTCATTAGCAGGGGACTTTAATGACGTCTAATGACCTGTTTAAAACCTGCTTTCCAATGTGACTGGAAAGCATTCAACTGTTCTAGACAGAGATAGCGGCTGTGCTGAAGGAGTGTTTTGTATTTGAAGGTTTGGACAGTTACCTGCCCAACACGTTCATAAGGGTGTAATGAAAGTCTTTCTATAAAATGAGTGTTTCATTTCTGTTATGATTCACTAGAAACTTAAAATCTCACACCAGGGCCTCTAAGTTTGGGGAAACTTGTATTTATAATTGGGGAAATCGTTCAATAAAATAATGTTATGGCTACATTACTGTTTTGCTGATTTCAGTAATGTTTTATTTTAGTTTATTAGTTAGTATATTAGTTATTTAAGTTGATAATTGTGGTGTTGAGTAAGATATTAATAAAGGATTGTCAGTCAGCTGAAACATTTAGTACTGGGTGTTATGGTTAGGTCTCCCAGCTGAAACATGTAGTACTGGGTGTTATGGTTAGGCCTCCCAGCTGAAACATGTAGTACTGGGTGTTATGGTTAGGCCTCCCAGCTGAAACATGTAGTACTGGGTGTTATGGTTAGGCCTCCCAGCTGAAACATGTAGTACTGGGTGTTATGGTTAGGCCTCCCAGCTGAAACATGTAGTACTGGGTGTTATGGTTAGGCCTCCCTGCTGAAACATGTAGTACTGGGTGTTATGGTTAGGCCTCCCAGCTGAAACATGTAGTACTGGGTGTTATGGTTAGGCCTCCCAGATGAAAGTTTCACATCTAATCTGTAGGTGTCCTTGAGCAAGATGCCCTAACTCTGACCTTAACCTGTATCGGAATTCACCCTAACGATAGAATAGTTATAAATGTATTAATGTGAGATTTAGCCACTATTGGGTGACTGTACGATACAAAATCCATAGTCAAGAGCATTGGTCTGGCAGTTGGTCCGGCTGTTTGACACAACATTCTTACCAAAAAACAAGAACTTGCTTCCCTGTAAAAGATAATATATAGCAATACAAAACCAACCACAACCTCAAATAATGGCTTTAATCAACAAAACAACCAGGAAAATGTCCAACGATGGACAATGACAATGTTTGAACTGTAATGTATTGATATGTTTTTCTTAAAGAGATCATGATTCCTACTACTTAACATCACATTTAGGGAATTTGGCAGATGCTTTTATCCAAAGCGACTTACAATAAGTACATTTGTAGAAAGAGGGAAACAATATATCGCTGATGGTATAAAAAATTAGAGAATAGAACAAGTTACAAGCACTCCTGATTGTTAGATCAATAGAACAATTTACAATCTTACAATTGCTAGGTTGACTCCTTACTGTACAACAGCAAGGTAGCCAGGATATGATGCTACGATGCTAAGTACTATTTCAAGTGCTGGAACATACTAACATACAGGATCCTACAAAGTGCCAGGACCTACAGACATACAAGTGCTAGGGATCCAGGAGGGGATGGGATTCAAGCCCTGTTTGAGTAGGTGGGAAAGGGTTAGGGAGGAAAGGTGGGTGAGAAGGGAAGCTATTCAGAGTCCAGGTGAACTAGTCTGACTAGTGCTTGGAGGTAGGTGGGGGCAGTTCCACTGACTCACATGGGAGAACTTTGGTAGGTTGAACACAAGGCGTGCTGCAGCATTCTGGATACGCTGCAAAGGTTTGATTGCGGAGGCTGGGAGTCCAGCCAGGAGCGAGTTGCAGTAGTCGAGGAAGGTGATGACAAGCGCTTGGACCAAGATCTGCGCTGCTTCTCATGTGAGGAAGGGCCAGATCCTGCGGTCCTTAATGGTGACGAGTAGGTCCATGTAGGGGCAGTCTTTCCCTGGTATGAAGAGAAGCTCAGTCTTGTCGAGGGTGAGCTTCAGGTGACGCTGTTGGTCCATTTCATAATGTCTGCCAGACATTGCGAAATACATGTTGCGACTTGGGTATCAGAAGGGGGAAATGAACAGAATCGTTGGGTGTAGTGTATAGGGAGAACAAAAGAGGTCCTAGGACTGAGCCTTGGGGGACTTTGGTGTCAAGAGGGCAGGGTCTGGAAAAGGAGCCAAGGAGACTTAACAACGTATCAATCACGCTTTGATTATCCTGCGGTTTCAGTTGTCATAGAGACACACCTGTCACCTCTAGAAATCAGCTGTGTGTGTGTGTGTGTGTGAGAATGATACTAATTGCGGACACTATTCTCTCATGTACGTCTTGCAGGTCAAAGTTTAACAGTTTCAAACATGCTGTTTCCATGGAGACATAAGACATAAGAGTGGATCGTACATGGACCTGTACACATGCACACACACTAGCTGTGGGAGGAAGCTCAGATCATTCTGGGATGTTATTGTGTAGGGAGGAGCTAAGTGTGTAGAGAAAGACGGAGGTTTGGGTCAGAGTGCGGTCTCATTCTCTTCTGTGATTGGTGGGATGTTAGTGATGTCACTATATGACCTCATGCCCAAGGGAATAATTCCTGTCACATTGTGGTTTAGTTTCCTCCTGGCTGTAAAACCTAATGGCTCATTACAAAATATTAAATATTCACGAGATTCTGCTGTTTTCTCCTTCACCCACCCCCCCTCTCTCTTCTCTCACCCTCTCCCCCTCTCCTCCTTCTCCCCCTCTCTCCTTGTTAATGGGTGTGCGATGTAATGCATATTAAAGCTAAATATGCTGATCGTTCTCCAAACTACTGTTTATGATTTGCTGAGGTAGAGCAAACATCACTGCTGCTATATCTCATCACACTTATATAACCCATCCATTCATCTGGTAATGTGGGTTATGTTTTGTTCCGTTTTTAAATAAAGCATAACACAATAAGAGAAGAGAGGCCTGGCAAAGATCTACAATAAAGACACAGAATATATTACAATAGATATAGAGTAAATCCATCTCTATTATAGTAACAGATTGAAATTAAGCTGCATCGTGAATGGAGGCGCTCACTAATGCGAAGCAAACCAGCTGTCCTTTTCTGCCCTCGACTGGTCATAAAACATTGAATGCAGCTTTAAACAGCTTAAATGTCTGATTATTAATTCAGTTCTTTGTTGTGTAATTGTATATTTTTTATTTTATAACCACTGGTCATAACGGTGTTTTGAATTCACCAAATCAGACTTGAATTAAGTCAACAAATGAGACAACCTTTTTTTAGGCCATGGAGTTGTAGATGTTTGGAGTGTCTAAAAGGTCAGTATTCAGTAAATACAAAATAACATTCAATAATGATAAATTAAGTATTCACTATTCCCATCAAATTGAGTCACGTTCCAACTATAACCTCGTTGAACACACACTGACGCACACACGCACACACATCCATCCACCTGTTGGACGCGCAGAGGACAGCTAAAGTTGGAGGTAAGAACAGATTCGGCGCTAGGACCCGGAGGCAGCAGGCACCCGTTCACGGCTGACTGACTGGAGAAACACACAAGTGTCAAACATCCACCCCAAAGGAAGAGATAGCCACCAGCTCCACCTGCTTCTCCGAGGTATACGCCACCTCTTCCGCCCTCCCGGACCTTTAGACGCGTTTGTTGGGCGAGGTTAGTCCATCCTGTGATTCCACCGAGCGACCAAGACGGTGAAGATGCAACGGCTCGGCTCGGGAGGAGACGAACGGGCAAGACTGGACCGCACTACTGCTGACGAGATCTGAGCTCGCTTTCTCACCGTTGACGTGAGTACAAAACCCGCTCTTATAGCGTCGTATAAGAACGTGTCGAGCTGGTGATGGTGTGTGTGTGTGTGTGTGTGTGTGTGTGTGTGTGTGTGTGTGTGTGTGTGTGTGTGTGTGTGTGTGTGTGTGTGTGTGTGTGTGTGTGTGTGTGCGTTGTATGATT
>OMKP01080076.1:0-19343 GCA_900302375.1 Bathygadus melanobranchus
ACACACCTTACTTTCACACTTTCAAACTGATGTGCGCACCTGTCTCTTCTGTCCAATGCGATGAGCCCTGGCCTGGGCCTGCAGGTCGTTCTGAGGGTTCCAGTCCGAGTCGAAAATGACCACAGTGTCGGCCGACGCCAGGTTGATGCCCAGGCCACCTGCCCGCGTGGACAGCAGGAAGCAGAAATCCTGCGAGTGGAACGGAAAGTATTCAGAGGAAATGCCCGAGACGTTGTCCTGAACCTCTCGTGTACTCGCATGCATTGCGTATTCACTGACCTCTGAGCCCTCAGCGTTAAAATGGTCCAGAGCCTGCTTCCTTATTTCTCCCTTTATGGAGCCATCTAATCTCTGAACAAGACAAAAACAAAACACAGATTTAGAATATCGTACGCACTATAATAAGTACACACACACACACACACACACACACACACATACACACACCTGGAACAAGAACTGACGGCTCTTGAGGTACTCAGCCAAGATGTCCAGCATCCGGACCATCTGAGAGAAGATGAGCACGCGGTGGCCGCGCTCCTTCAGCCGTACCAGCAGCTTGTCCAGCAGAACCAGCTTCCCGCTGCTTCTGATCAAGTGCTGCAGGTCGGGGGAGGACACGTGGCAACGGGTGGGATGAGTGTGCGTTACAACCGTTTAACACACGCCTGCAGGTTATCTGGTAAGAGGTTACCGTTGCCGTGACCAGGAATAATAAACCAGAACTAGCCCCTTTTACAACCAAGCCGGTAAGTCGCGTTATATAAAGTACAACGGGGGTGAGGTAATCGAAGGTTATGGCTCCTTATCACAAAGTATTAAAACGAAGCTCGATTTTAGGCCAGAATTGTCTCGCGGTACGTTCACTATGACGGTCACTGTGTTCAAAAGGAGTGAACTCGGATGAACTATATGGTAAAAAATAACATTGAGATTATCTTTTTACAGATGTCGCGATTGCGATATGATTAACTATTATTAGTGAACGATCATGTTTTCGTGACGACGAACATTTTTTCGTACAAAAAAAAGGTGTAGGCCATGGCATCTCTGCAGCACTACGGTACTTCATTTATCACGGTCATAAATGTACATTTATTTGACCCTTATCGACTAATGGCAGCTCCTGTGATTTGGATATTGCACTTGAACGATTTTGATAATATTCCGACGAATTGCTCAGCCCTAGATCACACCACGTCACACCAGTTGGGTAGTGGATGAATTTGAACGTAAGCTACGTGTGCAATACACGATTTTAACGCACACCCGCCAGCCAATCAGAAAAGAGTATTCACCCTTTCCATGGTGTAATGGTTAATTCACAGCAAACTGATTAACAAACAAGGACAGTGCAACTACATGCGATGAACTGAAGTTGATGCTCATATGAAATCATATTATTGGTCATTCGTTTTAATGGATATTTTCCTATACAACGACAATTCTACCTGTAAGGCCTCGGCTCTGTTGTAAAACTCGTTGTCCTCAGGTGACTTGATAAGGTAGCAGTGGTTACAGCACTTCTTGAGCTCCATGACGATGTTCAGGAATCCTGAGGTGCTGCCCTTAACGCCTTTACTGAGAGCCTTGTAGTTCCTGGTCAGGATCCACCTGAAAAAACACACACACAGTTTCACTTTCAAAATACATTAGCAGCAGTTCATTATCCTGGTTATCCTGCCGTTGGACCCATCAAATATGATAAGGCTATTTATTAGGTGGCAGTAGCTCAGGAGGTAGAGCGGTTGCCGATTCAATCCCCAGCTCCACCTAGGTAAGTGTTGAGGTGTCCCCGAGCAAGACACCTAACCCTAACTGCTTCCTGACGAGCTGACTGTTGCCTTGCATGGTTGACACTGCCGTCGCTGTGTGAATGTGTGTATGAATGGGTGAATGTGAGGCAACATTGCAAGGTGCGTTTGGATAAAAGTGCTATATAAAAGGCAATGCATTTACCTATTAACTGCACTGTAAGCAATTGCCATCATAACGCTAACTGTGTCCAGAGGGTATGTTTCAAGTGTTAGCAAGAAATTAGTTTGACGATTTCAGAGACTCGTTTGCATTTGATACGCAAGTCATATTAGAATGCACTCACTTGTAGTACTGTTTCTGAATAGCGCTCATCTCCACTCGGAGGATTTGCTCTACTTTTGCAGGAAGAGACTTCTCTACGTCTTTCTTGACTCTCCGCAGTAGAAAGGGCTCCAGCTCCTTGTGTAGACTGGTGTAGCCAGAGTCCCGCCCTTTGCCGTGGTCTTCCTCAAACATTTCCCAAGAATGGAACCTGGATACAGAGGACAGACCGGTTCACGTTGGCTTTTAGTAGAGCGACAAGCACACCGTTTGATAAAAGATCGTCAAAGATGGTAACGTCTGATTCAGAACAACAAGTCAGAATAACTGCTGCGAGTGAAAGTGAAAGTAAAAGTAAAAAAACACAAGCTCAGGTTTTAAGGGTAGCGATGTGATGACCTACTTGTCGGGCATGATGAAGTGCAGCAGGGACCAGAGCTCTTTCAGAGAGTTCTGCAGCGGTGTTCCAGTGATCAGCAGCCTATGGTTGGACTTGAAGTCCATCATGGTCTTGTAGAGGAGCGAATCGTCGTTCTTCAGTCTGTGCGCCTCGTCGACACCAATGAAGGCCCAGTTCACACAGCCCAGGAATGACTAGTGAGGTGAAACGGTACGACGTTAAGCTAACCGCTACCTCCAACTCATCATTTGGGATTAGGAAGTAGCTGATAGAGGCCGCATCTATTGGGTCATTTGTGAAGCAAACCACAGTGTGTCGTGGGTTTAGAGTGTTCGCTTACCTTGTCTTTTAGGAGGATTTCATAGGTTGTGAGCAAGATGTTGAATTTCAGTCTCTTGTTCTGGACGTGCATCCACTCATGGGTTCTGATCTATAACAAACAAACAATGACCACATTAACTTCTTTGAATATGCTGTTCATCTAAAAAGGATTTCACATTAACTAATTAGTCATTACTTATTATAAATCTATGAATGTTATTTATGCTAACTCTCAAGATGGCAGAAAGCAACAAACAAAAAAGGTCATAGTAGCAACTTGATTCGCCCAATTAATGAAATGGCATCTGGACTAAAATCAATGATCTTGATACCCATCCAAAAAGCATCTGCTAAATGACTATATCGATTTACAACTTGAAATCTTTATAAAAGAATTGTAAATAAAAGCAAAAAGCACTGAAGTCATGAACGCTTGACGTACCATGGTTCTGCTGCTGATGTCTCCGAGATAGACGACCACGTTCATCATTGGAGCCCAGAGATGGATCTCCCTTTGCCAGGAGGTCAATGTGGACAGGGGCACCACGAGCAGGAAGGGTCCATACAGCTGGTGTTCATGGAACATGTAGCTCAGGAAACTGATGGTCTGGATGGTCTTCCCCAAGCCCATTTCATCCGCAAGAATGCAACTGTTGCCTCTGGACATGGAAGGGGAAGCAGGTGAAGGAATAGAAACACAAGCAAAGACTTTACACACGCAGCAAATATACCATGATCTTTATAATAATGGTACGTTAATTAACCATTAACTAACTAACATAGTTAATGCAGTAATAAGCATTAACTAACAGCTAATGGTCTAGTAATCCTTTACTAATGTGTCCATGTTAACGAAGGTATTCATTTATACATTATTTAATAGGGCTCACTAACCCTAACCCATAATGCTATATAATAATTCTTATTACTCCATTAACTAATGCTGATCAATGTACCCTTATCGTAAAGTGTTACGGAGGTTTAATTGTTAATTTGCTTTACGTTATCTCACACACACTCACTCAGAGAGTTCAATATAAAGCTACAGGTTTCTTGAAAGCGCTTTAGCGCTTTCCCCATAGTTTGATGTCAAACTGCTTTTACAACCTATCATCTTCAACAAGACATACCCACCTGCACTCCTTTTACATAAGTAACACACCCTTCACATTAGGTAAACAAATAGGAAATCCGGAGTGAATGGGGGGGGGGGGTTTGGTTCACCAATTTATAACCAAACAAGGTCTGTCACAGGCAGTTATGTTTCCATGGTTATACCTAAATATAAGATCATGCTCACAGGAAGGTACAAACATACTGATTACCGACTTTACACAGCAACTGACATAACATTCAAAGGGAAGTTGGGTAATTTGCGGAAATGACAACTTTAAATCCAACCGTAACAACTTGAAGAGATCGATATGCAATCAGGAAGTTGTGTTAACTTATCAGTTTCTATTGAATAGCTAGTGTTGTGTGCACATTTGGATGGGACGTGAAATCCTGTCACACAAAGGTATACTATTAAAAAAGGATAATCCTTCACAAGTCTTTTGTCTAAAGGTGTCAATATGACAAGTGTTGAATAGAAATGATTTAATTCATCATACTTGCACCACGAATGGGCCATCCAGTTCAAGCTGTCAAACTGGTAGTCTCTGAGCTCGAGTCCATCACCTCCTATGTAGGATGGCTGCTTCTTCATGGGCATAAACCTGGGCCTCTGCTTGAGCACCTGCAAAGAGAACTCTTGGATTATTCCCTCATACATTTGATACAAATCTGTTATCCAAAGGCTTTTCTAAACAACTAGAAGCTTTGAATCATTTAGTCTCAATTTTGGCTGGGACCGCAGCAATGCGGGGCCAGCCCTACCAACGCTAAAGTCTGTGACTGACTGACTGACTGATGAAGTCACACCATTGGTCGGCCGCACGGTCCAACCATATACTAGGTTTCCACCTAGTCTTGCTTAATTTTGTATATTGTACCTGAGGTTTAGGCTGACCGGCGGCACGCCAATAAGGAGTGACGGATTGAGAGGAGACCTCACCTTGCAGTCTCTGGAGGGAATGTTTTTGGAATGGTTCCTGCTCATGTAGTCGTCTATGCACCTCTGAAACTTCCTGGCTATAAGGGCTCCGTCCTCCCAGCTACATTCAGAGTAGGACAGGCCCTGCCACTTGCACAAATAATCTGGGAAGCCAGCTGCAGATTTTTGGTTTGAATGCCCTGTGATGAATAAAAGCATGTTGAAACGTCAGGGAATACATCACCTCAATGAGCTTAAATGTGTTCCCCATATGTACAACAAGGGCGCACCTATAATTCTTTCTACAAGCTGATACTGAGAGTGTAGATCATCCATGAGTTCTTGTTGACAGTTGAAATACTCCACGTCCTCTGGGGATGCCGCCTTCAGCCTGAGCATAAGCATAAGGAAATGACAGCACATGAATACAAAACCATGTTCCCAATGCGTTGCTTGTTGAATCTTCCTATAGCCATTATATTCTAAAGCGAAAAACATTTTCTGCAATATTTTACTATTTCTTATTAAAAACATGTGCAGGGGAACTGACGCATAGAACACAAAAAAAACCAAAGAGCAAACATTGCGGCTAGCCTCCACAGTGCAGTTAGGACAGAGACCACCAAAGAGGGTAATAGAGGCGTTCACCCTCAGCACCATGTGATCGTTCTGTGGGCCAGTTTAAGTAGACAGTCAACAGCAGCTAGCATACCTCAAACCTTTTAACTAACCTCAAAATTAGCTGGTCATTTGGCACAGGAAACGTTCTAGTTATGTTTCTTAATTTAGCTACGTTTTAAGGAAACGTCAAGATGACTGTCGCAAATATTTAGCAAGAAATAGTTACCAAATAATGAACGCTCCTAGATAGGTATCAAGGTTATAGGATGCCTCCTAGAAATTAATATCCCAGCCTATCTTCTTGGCTTCGTATGCTGGCTGTTAGTATTTACGACCATATTTAGACACTTTTATTCATAAGGATTTACAGGGAGACTTCACCTAGATTTAATTAAAGAGCTGGTAACAGCAAACAGTTAAATCACTCAGCTGCATTTCCAAACGAATGCACACAAAAGTAGGAAAAAAGGTATAAATGCATTCACCTCATTAATAGAAGTTATTACTTTGGAGCACATGCATTTTGTAACGTTCAACATTTCCGTAGTTTTCCTGGAGTCTCCGGGACACCGGGAGTTCAAGAGTCAGGGGAATTCATAAACATTATGGGTAACACGTTAATATGGCCTAATTTATTTAGGTCACACTTCAATTTCCAGCCCCCCATGGGCAGCATGCATCCCAGACTGTCACAGTCTGTGGCGCCCTAACTGCTCCCGACAAGCTGGTTGTTGCCTTGCATGTTGCCTTGACACCGCCGTCGGTGTATGAATGGGGTGAACGTGAGGCAACGTAAAGCGCTTTGGATAAAAAGCGCCATGTAAATAATCCATTTACAGTCGCAGACCTCTACCTAGAGAGTGTCTCTCTCTCGGTCTAAATATCCTCAACTAGATTTAACGTACCTCCATCTGATCTAACACGTGGAGGTCCGATAGATCATATAATCAGAGGCATGATCAATGCAATGACATTTGCCTGCGGCAAATGGCACCTCTTTCACCGACACCGTTTGAAGCATCCCTTTGGCCCACTCGGCCTGTTTTGGCAAACCACTATCTTATGTTGTAACTGCTCATGCAAGAGCTGGCATGCGGTGCAACGTAGGCAGAACTTCTGTAACGCAGGACAAAACTGAGTGATGCCAAAATGACGGCCGAAAAGTAAATAGCATCATTCATGGTGCATCTAATAAACTGTGAGGAGGCCCGTCGTTTTTTTCTGCGCGTGTTCAGAACTCACCATTTCTTTTTCTCGTGATCCTTTTTCTGGAAATTGTCCAGCTTCTTCATGCCCTTGACGTTCTGCAGCTTCAGGGTGTCCTCGGTCTCCCACGTGTTGTGTATGTGGGACCAGTTCTTCCACTTCATCAGGTACTGCGTCTCGCCGACCTCTTTGTTGGGATTAAAGTTAGCGTTGGGGTCCCCGTCTGCTTCGATGGCATAAACCGTAGTCGTTCCCCCCGTTGCTGTAAAGGAAAGGGGTCGGCAGAAAAATGTTCAAATTTAATCCACGTGAGGAAATCAACATCTCGTTCTTCAAGCCTTCCAGGTAAACACGGTGAGTGACAGGTGGTTCCTTACCTCCTCTCCTCCCTATCCTACTCTCCATCACTCTTTCCAAGGTTTCAAACTCGTCTTCCTCGGGCTGGGGTACGTCCTCGCCGAGCACCTCGACCAGGTCGTCAGAGTCCGTCTTCTGCTCCTCGTCCTCCTTGTAGCTGACGTTGACGGTGGCCTGCCGTCGGGGTCCTGCCGACATTGCCTTCTTGTAACCGTCGTCGTCATCGTCGTCGTCTGAAGATGACCCCTTGTGGACCTTCCTCTGACTGCTGGTTTTCTTTCCATTTCTGGCATTCACCCTACAAAATAAATGAATAAAGGGGAAATACATAGGTTAGCATATCAACACAACCTTCAAAACACAGGTTGTATTGCAATATGTTGGTGGCATGCCGATCACAAAGTAACTGTTTGTAAATCAGCATAACACCAGTACTAAGATGACCACACTAAGACCATCATACAAGCGACATGGGTCGAGTTGCTTCCCAGGCAAGGTGTCGTGTAGGAAGTGAAACTGAGGCGGTTAGGCCCGAAATAGCCGGCTAATAAAGCTAAGCTTACTTTGCCGGAGGTCTCCTGCTTTTCACTTTGTTACTTGGCTCATAGTCAGATGCCGTTTCATCACTGTTCTCCCCTCCAGATGAATCGGATCCAGATGCACTACCAGAATTGGACCCAGACCCAGAATCTGATCCAGAATTGTGTCTTTTCTTGGATCCACTTGAAGAATCTGAATCGTCACTGCTTGAGGAGTCCTGTAAAAGATGAGCATAAAAATAATTAGCCCGGTTTGATTTAGAATGCATGAACGTTAGTGTTCACACTCACTAAATATTGCAATCCTGCATCTAACTATAATGGAAGGAGTCTGTATGTATGTGTGTATGTAATTAGATTTTCTCGACAACCGTTCATCCAATCGACCTCACACTTGGAAACGAAGGAAGTGCAGTGTCGTTTTTGGATGAGCGGTTCTTGAGGAAGCTGCAAGCAACCGGCCAGTTCCGAACAGGCACGGAGCGGGCACTGCGCTGGCCGGTGTATCGCCGAGGACCCGAGGAAGTGCAGTGTCCAGTGTGAAGTCGTTTGGGTGAGCGGTTCTCAAAAATGCTGCAAGCAGCAGCGATACCGGAGGCCACGCAGTCGGTCCGTTTTGAACGGGCTCGTTACCAACAGGCAGGGGCACGCTTTGAACGGGCGCGTGACTGGTGTTTTAAATTTGCCAACTATATCGATTGCGCCATCAATATTTATCCTCTGAAGATAGTCCACAACCTGTCTGACAAATCAAAGAACGAACTACGTGCTCAATAGTGGCCATGACGGGTCATGTTAGGTCATGGTAGTAACGGAGAGAGTTACTTGCCTGGTCGGACCCACTATTTGAAGAGCTTTGTTGCCGTTGCTGCTGGTGCTGCTGGTGAAGCTGCTGTTTCCTGAGCATAGCAGACCGTTGCACTGCCAGGATACTCGGGTTGGACTTCCAAAACTGTCACCCAAGAAGTTAAATCACCATATTAAAATTGTATGATCATAAATAACACAACAAATAATATCAATAATAACTTTATGAGACATTGTATTTAGAATGCCTGCATGTAATCGTTCCGCTCTATTCCTATGTGTGTATGCAGCCATCTTGAACTGAGCAATAGTGTCCCATCACGGCGTTTCCATCTTCAGCTGAGAGTCACTTTGACCTACATCTGCCCCGTCAATGTTTGACTTGTTTGGTGGTTCAATCTTCTCCTTGGATTTTCCCGAGTCAGAATCCGATTGGCTGCCACTGTCCGAGCCACTTCCTGAGTCACTGCTGCCTGAATGGGTGCTGCTGCTTGAACTGGAACTGGAACTGGAACCGGAGCCCGATGCAGAGCCAGATCCACTACCAGATTCATCGTCGGAGTTACTGGGAACAACACCAAAACCATGTGATTAAAATAACAAATGATACATCTTGCCTTTCAATGTCGATCATCTACTATAAGTAAGTGATAAGTAGTAGTAATAGTTCTGACTATTACTAGAAGCATGTGTTTCTAGTAAAGTAGAAGTGAAAAAAGATTACAATTATTACTTGCATAACCATGTCTTCAGTCCTATGAATCTATTCCCAGTGCTAAGCGGAATACATTGGTGAAACCATCATTTTAATCAGCTACACTTGTGTTTACCATAAGAAGTATAACATTTGAACCTTTCAAGCGAATAATTTGATCGCTTGCTGTAAGTGTCACACATGGAGCCACAGATTCAGTAAACCTGCTCAAACTCATTCAGAGGGTTCACAGGTAGAAGTAATATGTATCGTCCAATGGTCAACATTGCCATAGATGTTACGCAGAACATAGATGTTTTAGCCACAGGCTACATATGCTATTGCCGTTTACAAATTACATCAAACAAGATTGTTAAACACAAGTCACTGCTCTACCCCACAGTTGACAAACATTTGTTCTGCTCAATTTTAAAGTGTTTCTTCATAGGCCAAAACCAATAAAATAAAAAGACAGCCACAAATGAATAATTGGTATTTGAGTAGTAAAAATGTGTAGATTCCCATTATTAGCTTTTTTATACAATTAGTAAGGTGCACTAAAAATCGCTCAAATGCCCTCTGTAGTAGGTGTACGAATCAGCGCATGATTTTACTTACATTTTAGTTTTTCGATTTCAGTTCAATGATCTTACCTTGATTCTCCACTGCTGTTGCTTACACTGTCATCTTCACTTCGCCCAGCCATGTTTACGTCTGCAACACAGGACAACAGCACAGCACACATGATCTTACGACGTCTATTCCCAAATCATCACAACTACTTCTTGATTGAACTCGCTCAGTGTCGCTCAATTCATTTCTCAGAATCGTTTTTATTCAGCTAGAAACAAAACAAAACCCCCGTGCACTCAAGAGAACTTTAGGGAAGCCGACCACATAGCAACAATCAAAGACCTTTGACACATTTTTACATCGCATCAGAAAACATGTCAATTCTGCGTCTAGCTTTAGGCCTAGTCAACGCCATGCTACACGCTGGTGGAATCAGAAAGGCATCCAGTCCCGTGTGTGTGTGTGTGTACGTGTGTGTCTGTGTGTGTGTACAACTGTACATTCTATAACAAACCATCGGTTTCCTGGCCGCAAAGGCCTCACGAGGCCTGCACAACTTGGTCGTTTTAATCACGCGCTTTCCCGGACAATGCTCTTAAACCGTTTCGCAGGACGGTTGAGCAACAATCACAGTGGCGATTAAAAAAAAAAAAGACACACACACACGCCGGCGAAAACAGGCCTAATCCCGTCGTATCCAAGGCTTCGACGGGCGCTAGCGCACATTACGATCCTATTTACTTACTGGACGGCGATACACTCGCTTCCAAGTGTAGCTTTACAACGGCGGCTAACGTTTACCATTTGTGCTAGCTAGCATCAGCTAACGACGCGAGCTGGCGGCTATTGGCGGGGCGACTGTAATTTATGAAGGCAGAGCCCAGCGCGGTCGTTAGCATACGCTCTACAGCCCACACATGCTACCCCGCAACTTGGAGCTGACACGGGCGTTAAAGGCTTCAGAGTGTATTCTGTCAAAAAAACCCACACCACGCCAAGCTAGTGTGCTTCACGCCTGGACTTCGGAGTTTGAAATCTTTTTCCCCCCTATTGCCCGGAAACGCTTTAAAAAGTGCAAAAACATCTGGTGCCGTTTCTTTAGCATTTGCTAAATTGTTATGGGAGGAGGAGGGGGACGACCTAGGTGCGGTGTTAATCACATCACACATGTACATTATCCGTCCGTGCTAGCTACAATGTGCATCCGTTGACAGTCAGGAGTGGAAGTGTGTGCTTCCAACGCTGCCAAACAAACTAGCAACAGCTAACCGAGAGAAAAGTAGAGATCAACCCGTGAGAAATGACTACACTCCAGGTTCGTTAGCGTGCATACATACAGACAGACACAGACATGCACAGGGTTCGCACATCGCCGTGCTGGCTGTGGGATAAAACCACACTACACTTAACTGAGTTAGTCGTAGTGATATCGAGCGTTGTTTTCATGAGCTGCTCACTTTTCACAACTGGTTTCCCGATGGGTTGTTTTTTTTGTGTGTGTGTGTGTGTGCCTGAAATCCCTGATCAACCCCAAACCCACACTCGTCTCAAGTAGACGCTAAAGCGATCTCCCATAAACCGGACTGTGCGATCGTGTATTTTTTTTCCATATATTAACAAGCTGTCGGGGAGTGAAAGTTACCTGAAAACCACGACAGGCAGCCAGTCTGAATCCTTTGCACGACTTCAATCCCCTCTTTCTTGTTTTCTTTTACTAGCAAGAGATGGCTAAATAGCCTGCTAGCTCCCCGTGAGGGAGGACAGACCCAAACAATTCCAAAATGTAAATTCTCACGGCGCGTCGGAATCAAGGCCTCCAAGCACACAAAGTACGGCCCTTTGTGGCTCCAAGCGGCTGTAAACAAAAAAATGCGTTCGTTGATTACCCGCGACTGTAAAAATATGACATATTAGTAAATACTCTTAAGACAACCGGCCTCAGCCATGACGGTGTCGAGTTCATCTCACAAGGTTGCAGTTTCGAGTGGAAACCCCGGGTAGTGACGTAACGACGATGCGTTCACATCAAAACAAAAAAATTGAAAAACCCAAATTAACGGATGGAAATTGTGACACCCATGTGTTGTTAAACATAATAATACGTGTTTTTCAACGTGCTAAAGTTCCCTGGACATTGCCGATGTAAGAAGGACACTGTGTATGTATAGGTGAGTTGATATATGTCACTGGTTTTATTTAAGCGGAACCATGCTTAAATCAAATGCAAACCAAACAAAAAATGAATGGAAATAGTTTCATCTATTTTTTTTCAATCGTTTTTTTGTGGCACATATAATATAATTACATTTAATTTATACATTTTTCACGACAGAGAAAAAAAGCAATGTCGTCGAAATGAAAAGTCAAATACAATTGACAAAGAAGTGTATTTGATTATGAAATCAAATGCATAGGCTTGTTCATACTAATGATCTCACTCAGTCTCTAGCCAATGTCGGTTTGTTTAGCTACATTTTTGCATCCATTTAAATTGCATCCACACACTATCTTCTACATCAACAATCAATGTACACAGATAGCCACACATTTAGAAGGTGTTATTATTGTTGTTTTAATAGATTGCCATATTGTGCAGCTAGGACCATGACATGAGCGCCATAGAACAGTTTCCCAACACGTGTGCCTAGGCCTTGAAGCAAGACGTGCCGTGAAATCTTGTGGGATTTCATACACAGGCCTCCATATACGTTTCTAATATAATTGCTGTATTTATTAATTGCATGTAGGCAATGTACGTTCTTGCTACATTTCAATACAAATATGAAAAATAATGCCTGTCAGGTTTTTCTGAACTTGTATCCATACTCTTTCCATTTGATAGCCTACTTCGGCCTGCAGTGTGGGAAATACCATAGTAATAACGTGACATTGTTTATGATCATTCTCGACAACTTTAAGTTCGCCTGTCTTAAATTTGGGATGGGGTTGGGGACCACTCAGCTCACTTCTCACTTATATGTTCACATATAAGCTGCTCACTTATATGTGAGCAGCATGAATCAAATGGAGAGGAGATGGAATGACGTTGGAGAGGCTAAATCTCCAGAATCTGACATGAATTAAAATGCAGTTTTATTTAATGACAGTAGATGGCAGTACTTAAATACTTTTTCTTTATTCAAAAACTTAAACCTGCACTATGTAACTTTTCTACTGCAGCTATTTACTCCATTAAAACATCTGAACTAGAACGTTTCTCAACAATAAAACGTGCCAATCTAAAAGTTAATCCATTCAGGGAGTTGTTCTCGTTAAGTCATGTTACTCTGGTCCACTGTTACTCTTCACTGCACTTCAAGGTAAGATACTAAAAATACATTTGAAAAATGTATCATTATAAAGAATCAGTTTACTCAAGGCACATGTAAGTAATTCAAGAATATTGTAGCATAGTTACAATTGACAACTGAAATAGGTAAACCGTTTCTTCATTAGAAATACAGTTACAGTTTTTTAATATCTTGGATAGGCTACACACATTACATGGAAAAATATAGAATTGTAGCAATATTGAAGAACGTTAATCCATTCCTGTGGCCTTAATAGTGTTTGTGTTTATGTTGTGTTTGCAATAGAATCAATTCTATTGTCATTGCTATGGTTTTATCATGGTCATGGTCCTTGCTGCATGGTCCTCATACAATCTTTGTTTTCCCAGTATCTTTGGGACCATCATTTGGGTTCCCTTCCACAAACCCCTTTCCTTCACATTGATTGGAGACATAGGGTTCAAAACGCACAAGAAACTCTTTTATTCCAGATAGAATAGTAGTTTAAAAATATATGATTTTTATCTACTCATATGCATTACTTGCAGAACTCGCGCTATGCACTTTTTGTGTAATTTGTGTATTCTTACTGGACTGCATTGAAGTGTATCTTTGTTTTACATGTGTAGCACTTTTTAAACATTGTTTTAGCGATAGGACTTCTGTGATATCTGTTGTCATGTTTTTTTGGTGTCCTGTTACATGTGTACTATTGCTGTAATAAGAATTGAATAAGAATTCTGAATCTGACTGAACGCCTCTCCAACAGATCAATGTCTATGCAAATATATGTATTGTTATTACTATCATCATTATTTTTATTATTATCTGAGAACAATCAAAGCATACAACTGCATTGTATTGTATTGCATTGCAGACACCTAGTGCTAGATAATCACAAATCAACAAAGTGCACAAGTCAGCAGCTTGTGAGATGTACCTGGGAGAGGTGGGTCTTCAGATGTTTCTTGAAGATGGGGATTCTGCAAACCATAGACCAGCTGCCCAGCCTCACTCCACAGCTACACGGTTTAGCCCTGTACCTAAGCCTGACCTGTTCCTGACCTTCCTCTGCCCCTGTTGGTCGGTTCCTTGTTTGTTGTAGGTCTGTTTCCTGTTTTTTCGTTAAGTAAGTTAAAGCTTCCCTTTGAACCTACCCTGTCTAAACTTTCCACATTGGTTCACCTCCCTGCGCAAGCTGTGACAGCTGACTATTATTTTAATTGCTGTCATTAAATGTATTATTGACAAAGCATTTGTATATATTGATTATATATATATTAATTATTGCTAGCAATAGTAACAGTAGCTTACAACACAATTGAAAAAATCATGAAATCAGAGGAAAAATGTAATGATCTTTTGGGAGAATGTTTGCATGCTTACATCTGTTTTCATACATAGACACACGTCTTTACATAGACATGGAAAAATTATTTTGACACAGAAAGACATACACAGAAATATTTCATTAACACAAACATGCAGTATACAGTACATTGACAAAGAATCCAGTCTCTCTCTCTCTCTCTCCGCCCCTCCCCTCCCTCTATGACATGCTCATAAGACCCCTCCTCTCCATTGCCTCTCTGCCATATTAATGGTAGGAAGCGTACTAGTGCTGCCTCTGCTTTCATCCCTCTCCAAGCCCCAGCCTCCCTTCCACACAAGACCGCATCTCAAAATGGTTGCCTGATTAGTGAGCCTCCTTTTATTCAATATCCTTCAGCCAGAGAAACAGAAAAGGGGACACAAGTGTCTCTCCATCGCAGCAATCTACACTATCTGGATCAGAAAATACCCTACGTTTTTTTCCCCCATTGCATGCATGTGTATTGTGTACAATTGAAGGAAATCCATGGTTTGAATTGAAATCATCTTCAAATCAAAAGAGGACAAAAATGAACTAAGGAGGTATTGAAGGAAATGTTCCTATGTCATTCTCAAGAAAAGGACAGAAAGCGTTTTTGAGCAAGGCGGACTGGTCTTTCTCACTACGAGCCATTTGGTAATGGAATTCAGTGCCTCGTCTGTGTTTGATCATCACAAAGGTAAGGGGGTCCGACACTGCTTACATGTGAACAAGGCAACGTAGATGGATCTAGAGAATGTAGTGGTGCTTGGTTCAGGGACGATGTAGCTGCTCTCAGTTGCCATGGCAACACTGTGTGTGCATCCCTTGTGTGGCGTGTCTTTTGTTGCCCTGTTTGCATTTCTTCTTCTCCACTGATTTGGTTTGGCGGCGTTGAACAAAAATGTGCACGTGATGTCATATCACGAATCGAAGCTGATCGCATTCTTGCCTTCATTCATGTAATGGAAGAGGTTAACATGTTAGCATTTACTACATTTACTTACTCACAAAAACATTCACACAGACACTCAATTAATTAATTTCTCTATATATATGTAGGCATAATATACATTTATTTTTGAGAATACATTTTTGTATCTCTGTTGTTGCCATTTACTACTACTAATAGCCTTCACAAGACGTTTTATTCAACATGATTTTTTACATAATAAACATCTACGAGGCGATCTAATGAATGGCATACTCTGTGTGTGATTCTCATTTCTCATCTAGATGCTGTTGAGGAAGTGGATATAAATGTTGTCTTTCAAGCAGCCGCAAACGGTGATGTCAACACGTTAACCACAATAATACGGGAAGATCCGTCTATTTTGGAATGCTGTGATGGTGAAGGTAGGGTATGACTTTAAGGAGCAGGCTTTGTCTGCGGGGGAAAGAGGTAGGCTGCTATGGAGCAGAATTGGAACATCAGTTAAAGGGCCCCTATTTTACTGCCAGGTGTGAGTGTAATTAGCCGTTAGAAGCTGTTTCAAAACTGTCATGTGACTAAAATTGTCATTGTGACACAATGGGAAGTGTCCACCCAGATGTATAAGATAAGATAAGAAGCTCTTTATTGTCCCCGAGGGGAAATTGCCAAAAATATGCAAAAAGAATTGTACAAGAAAACATTTACAGAAATGTAAACAGACTGCATTTATATAGCGCTTTTATCCAAAGCGCTTTACATTTGTAGCGTGGTAGCATTGTGCAGTCGGATGGCTGTTGGCACAAAAGAGTGCTTGAAGCGCTCCCTTGTGCACTTAGGTTGGATGAGACGCCGGCTGAAGGAGCTTCTCAGCCCGTTCATCTCATCATAGAGGGGGTGGGATGGGTTCTCCGGGATGGATCTGATTTTTGACCTCATCCTCCCCTCAAGCACCTCTTCCAGACTGTCCAGGCTCTCTCCCACAACTGAGCCAGCTTTTTGTATGATGACTAGATCAGTCTACCAGCCTACCCAGTGTACCCCTGTACCAACTGGTATGCTTATCTATCTATCATACATCTGGGTGGACATTCCCACTTGTGATGTCACTATGTCACAATGACAATTTTAGTCATGTTAACTAAGGTAATGGTGTTCATGTTTACGGTATTCATTTATACTTTAATAGGGTTAGGGTTAACGTTAACCCAAACCACTACCCCTAACCCCTATGCCAATGCTATATAATAATGCTTACTAACTAACGCTAATTAATGGTTAATTATTGTAAAGTGTTACTTTTCATTTTAATTTCATTTAATATTTATGTCTTGGAGACACATTGATGAAGACCCTCATTTTCAATGGTGCTTTTTTTTTTTTACCAGATTCAAAACATGAACTTTAAAAGTGAATTCATCATCAATTCATATGCCCAAATATTAATATTGAGGGACTCTCTGAATAACTGTATCAGATAAAATGCTGAAAATAAGAACATATTTTGTTTTATTAGCATTTAAAATTTGAGGTCAATAAGTACCGGCTTCTGCTGAGTGTTAAAATGAGTCGCTTTCGACAAAAGTGTCTACCCTAAATGTAAATGTAAATGTAAATGTAAATGTAAAGGATAATTGGAGCTTTTCCATGGCCAGCCCAACAGTATAGTGTCTAGATGGGTGTATACCTGGGCACTGCAGGTATTTAAGAACAAGACAATATCGCTGCCATTTTGTGTAAAAAGGATGGGTCCTAATATTGAGCCTTGTGGGACACCCCTTGTTAATGGTAAGCTAGGGTACCATTTAAGATCTAAAGAACCCATTTGTAGACATTTGGATACCATAAGATACAACCATGCATAACCAGGGACAGGGGTTGCAAATTAGCCTTGGCTAGAAACCTTACGTGCAGCACATCTGTGTCATGTTTTTAAAAGTGTAATAATGTTTTTGACATTGTCCCTGACAAATAAAGTAATAAATACCACATCATCTAATGTAAATGTATAATGGAACCCTGTGCACTTTATTTCCTCCAGGATCTACACCTCTCATGCACGCAGTGTCTGGCAGGCAGGTGGACACTGTGAAACTTCTGTTGAAGATGGGAGCTTCCATCAACACTCAGGATGCCTGTGGGAGAACATCGCTGTCCCTTGCAACATACCTAGTGAGTGAATCATCCATGTCTCAGGTTAAGACAGGTTGGAGTTCAACCAAAAAGTCTTTTAAACAGCAAAACAGGCCAAACAAGCATAAGCTGCAAAACTACTAACTGAAAACTAAAACTATGCTGCCTGTTAGACTGAACTAGTCATCATACACTCCTGCATCGCAAGGAGTGTCCAAGGTGGACACTCCTTGCGATGCACTTGCGATGTCACTATGTCACAATGACAGCTTCAGTCACACGACGACTTAAGCGACTTGTAATGGCTAATCACACTCACACCTGCATGGTGGTAAAACAGGGTCCCTTTAACTTATAGACACAGACGCCAAACAATCCTTGATAATGACGGGTAAAAAAATGAACTGAGGACATCTGGTTAAAGAAAGAACTACACACACAAACAGGCAACAAACAGTGTGACTGGATATCAGAATACACACTCTGTTTCATTGACATTCATTCATTCATGATTTCTTCATTAAAGGGATGGTCCAATGGAGAGGCAGCCATTTCGATGGGGGGGTCCCTCATACATACTTACATATTCATCTGTCTTTCTAAGGGCTGGCTTGAAGGTTGTGTTTGCCTGTTGCGGAACGGAGCCAAGCAGAACATCTCGGATAAGAACGGACGCCTGCCGCTGCACGCCGCCACAGCTGAGAATGACGTCAAGTCAGGCTGCCTGCGTACATTCACATACACTCTGTCCTGTCGTGTAAATAAGCATGGTGTCGTATTGTCTAATGACATTAAGGAATATACACAAACTTTAGGTGCTGTATGTAAGATATAGCTTAGATTGTTCATTTCTGACTAATAAGGGTATCTGTTCTCTGATTGGTTCGGGGAGTACATCTTGCCCGTTAAACACATTCTCAAATGTTACCTACAACAGCTTTAAGTCATATAGGCCTGCACTTCAGTAAAGCTTACAGACTATACGTGTCTTTATGATTCTTAGATTGATGGCAGTGCTGCTTCAGCAATCCATGGCTTCTGAAATAAACCATCAGGACAATGAGGTGGGTTGTGGGGAATACTAACTAAATAACACTAATAGACGTGTGGTATTTGTGAGCCAACAAAACGAGCGCGTCGTCTCACTCATTTTGGTTTTGTCTGGCAGGGTATGACGGCCCTTCACTGGGCTTCCTTCCATAACCGCCCTGCACATGTCCAGGCCCTCCTGCAGAAAGGGGCAGATCCAACCCTGGTGGACAAAGACTTTAAAACAGCTCTTCATTGGGCGGTCCAGGTACAACCTCAAGGCTTGCGTTGAATTGGAAAGGTCCCCCTCACCTCGCAGCACCACGACAATCGTTACATACACACACACACACATATATATAGACAGTATGTGTGTGTGTGTGTGTGTCCCTTTTAGGTGCTCCTTATACCCATTTTATTGCTATTGCTATTAGCTTGTCTATTGTAAATTATAGTTGATTGACCTGTAAAAAAAAGCCTATTGTCACCTATTATTACTACTACTACTACTACTACTACTATACTACTACTACTACTACTACCACTACCACTACTACTACTACTACTACCACTACCACTACCACTACCACTACCACCACTACCACTACCACTACCACCACCACTACCACCACCACTACCACTACCACTACCACCACTACCACCACCACTACCACTACTACTACTACTACTACTACCACTACCACTACCACTACTACCACTACCACTACCACTACCACTACCACTACTACTACTACTACTACTATACTACTACTACTATACTACTACTACTACTATACTACTACTACTACTACCATACTACTACTACTATACTACTACTACTACTATACTACTACTACTACTACTACTACTACTACTACTACTATGACTACTAAACAAGTAGATTATGTCAAATATTCTATCTATTTTATTTCTCCAAATAAGTGACCAATGACGTGTCTGAATGTCTTTTTGTCTTG